>PVJH01001865.1:65438-82849 GCA_004026705.1 Nesogale talazaci | reverse complement strand
CTTCTGGCAGGCCCAGTCTCTCTCCTGTCATTACTCCGAAGGCCATCAGCGTGCCATCCAGGTGCCAAGAAATCTCACCAAGAAAAAGCCCCCTCCTAGGACTGGCTGGCATTTGTCTCTCTCCCACGTCCACAGCACCTTCCCACAGAACCAGAGGCACTTTTCAAATTGTCCGCATATCTTCACCAGGAGTGAACAGGTACGTTTTCCACCCCCGGTGACACCCACGGGACACTGCACGTGACAGGTGAGAAAGGAAACACAAGGAAGCTCACACCTCCCTGAATCTGAGGGCACAGCCCAAGGAAAGACCACTCAGGGACCCCAGGCATCCCACAGGGCACACTTCCCAGCCTCAGGGTACACCCCAGGCTCAGGGAGGCCAGCTCTTCCAGTGGATTGGTGGCCCAGTCCTTGGGAACAGGCCCTGGTCCCCAGGCACTCACTCACTGACTCGCTGAGTGTCACTACCATGGAGTCAATGGAAGACGGGGTAGAGATGCCCGTGTGGCTTTCAGAGACGGTCACTCTTTATAGAGAGCCTGCTGGTTTCAAACCGCTCACCCTGCAATGAGCCGCCCCAGCCAGACACACCGACACACAGGCAGTGCTTCGGTCAGACTCTGTGGCCTCACGTAGCGTGCGCACCCCACATTGATGGGGCCCACAGCCTAGCTCTGACACTGGGAGGGAACATGGACAGCTGATGGGGGTCTCTCAAAACCACCAGACTCGTTATCCGTGACCTCCAGCAACCCTCTGAGACAGAACCATACCCGTGGCTGCAAATACATCTCCAAACTCAAAAGCACCAAGTTCACGGCCATTGAGTCACTCCTGACTGTCTAGGGCGCCCCTGTGGGTTTCCAAGACTAAATCTATGGCAACAGGAAGCCTCACCTTTCTCCCTTGGAGCGGTTGCTGGCTTTGAACTGCTGACCTCATGGTTAGCCATCCAACTTGTGTCTCATGCGATGCCCTCTCAAGAAGCTCTGTGGCACCGTATCCCATGAAATGCCACCTTACAGAAGTTCTCCATGGCACCAGTTCACAGTGTTCTCTGTCCAACCTCAGTGGGATCTGAGGCAAAGACTCAGGAGATGCTCTGGAGGGGGATGGAGGTGTTCTACTTTGAACAGTGCTCCAAACCTCCTCCCCACCCCCAATGTTTCATAGCTAATAACCCCATGTGGGGAATGAGGTCTCTGTTACGTGGGTGAAGCAGAAGTGCTGGAGGGTGTGTCTTGAGCTCAAATCTTACCAGAGATTAAAAAGAGCAGATGAGGTGAGTAGAGAAGTGGGGTGGGGGGGAGAAAGATGCCAAGAGGACCCGAGCCCCTCGCCTGGGGAGCTAAGACTACGCCCTTCTTCCAGAGCAGACAGGAAGGGAAATGTTCCCGAGAGTCAGATGCTGCCTGCACTCAGACTCCCTGCTCCTGAAACTGTGAGAAAATAAATGTCTGTTTGTCAAAGCCAGCCCTTGTGACGTGTCCCCTTTAGCACCACTGGGTACCTAAGACAGGAGGTATATTACAAGACTCTGGGGTTCAGGTGCCTCTGGGGCTTGCAGAGTGGTGAGGGGCAGGCCAGGAGCCCCGAGTCACGCTCCTCCATGAGACATGATGCCATCCAGGGGTACCCCTTGATGAGGGAGCAGGCCAGCTGGCCCTCAGGCTCCACAATCAGTGGATAGGGAGCAGCAGGGTCTGTGGACCCTTATCTCAGGAAAGAGGACTCAAGGAGGTGGAAATCACAGGGACCCCGGCCCTGACCTTCTTCCTGGCTGTGCAAACTTGGAGAAGTTACTTCACTTCTCTAGTCTTGGTTTCACCATCTGTTAAGGAGGAAGCTAATACACACCTGCAGGGCTTAGAGAGGGAACCCCAGGGCCCCTGCAACCACGTGACGGACCTGACGTCCTGCAGGGGAAACCCAGGATTCCCTGCACTGCACTGAGTGACTGGAGAGATGCCATGGGAAGGCTGTGTCCGTCCCATGAGTGCCGGACACTTGGCTGGGCACCAGCCCCCGGTGATGGCTGCAGCACTGACCTTGGCACTGCCCAGAGATGGCACGAGTGCCATTAAAGCTCAGGGGCACAGGCTGAAAGGCCACCCTGGAGGCAGCAGCTGTGAGGTGGGTGAGTTTCCTTGCCCTCCCCACTGTGCTGGCCACCCCGCGCAGGCAGCACCTGGCCAAGGGGAGGCCACGCCGGTCCTGCCCGTGGGCTGCAGTGGGTCTGAGCCCAGGCAGCTCTTGAAATGCAAGTTGTGAAACGTCAACATAATTATGAAAATGCAAACACAGGGACATTTGCGTATGGGAACTAATGGTTTTTAATGAGGGTAATCAGCTTAGTTAAATCAAATTATTAGTTTTGACAATAGATGTGTAAACAGGAACTTAATGAATTTGTTGATTGCTCTGGCCTGCTAAAAAGCTATTACTGGAGTCAGCCTCTCCTGGATGCCCATATCTGCGTGTCCCACCCTTGATGGGGCGACGCCCACTCCCCCTTGCTCTCCCACTACCACACACACACACACACACACACACACACACACCATCTGGGAGCTCCCCCAGGCAGAGGATCTATCTCTCCCATCAGCTCAGAGGATCCCAAAGGGTGGGGCCTTCTCCGTTTGCTTCTTCCTTCTTTGTTTTTCCTCTCGCCTTTCCCCGGGGTCTGGCTGCCGTCCAGGAGACAGGCCTCAGGAGCCCAGATCAGAGATGGTGGAGAAGAGGAAGGGGAACCATATAGCACAGTGGGCTCCTGCTCTGAGCGCACCTGGCTTAACTCCCACCCGTGAAGCCCATGCCAGCTTGCAGTGTCCCTACAGGACGGGGTAGAATGGCCCTGTGGGTTTCTGAGCCTGGCACTCTTTATGGGAGTCCAGAGCCCCATCTTTCCCCCACCAACCAGCTGGGGGTTTTGAACTGCTGACCTTGCAGTCTTACTTAATCCCATGGGGACTCTTGGTATCTTTAACTCCATCTTCCAGCTGAGGGGCCGGTGGGGTGGTTCCCACACAACCTGTCTTTGTGGTGTGCTGCATTAAGAACCAGGTGCTGTCCAGTGGCCTCGCCCATAGTCTGCTCCTATTGCCCGGTGAGGGGGCGCCAGGGAGAGGCCCTCATCTGCTTACGGTCATGGGAGCCCTTTGGGGGCAGAAACGAAACCTGGGGGGGGGGGACAGAAATGGGGGATGCAGACACGGAAGCTGAGCCCGCCTCCGCACTCGCACCTCTAGAGTAAAGTGACCAGATTTTAACATCGGTAAAGCGGGACACCATCGACGGGGGTGGGGGATGTGTAGAGGGGCCATAGTCCCTTCCCCGTTCTCCCACCGTTCCCGCAGTTCCCTAGCTTGTTGTGCACTCTTTCCCAACATCAGGACATTTTTAAAACGCCGCAGGATGCGGGCAAAATTGTTTGAGATCAGGACTGTCCTGCCAAAAGCAGGACAGCTGGTTACTTTTCACCCACACTGGCTTCCACTCTGGAATGCATCGGAGGAAATCCCTCCAGTCTGCCCGCAGCAGCACTGCCCCGAAGTGCCCACGACGGGTCAGCAGGTGGGCTTCTCACAGGGAGCTGAGGGCAGGCGGCTGGTCTGTGTTCCGTGAATGACACCATCGGCCCAATAGGGGCTGGAGTAGGAGCCAGTTGGGGGGCTGAGCCCAATAGCAGACAGACTCCCGGGAGCCAGCTCACCCACCTCACCCTGCAAGATACCATCAGGCAGTTACACCGCAAACGCCAAAGCCCGCCACTCGCTCCAGCGGCAGCAGACCAAGCCGTCTCTCACTGAGGCTTGCAGATGGCCACATTAGTCAGTCAGTCAGACAGACAGACAGATAGACAAGTTTGCTGAAACCACCTCAGGCCCTGGCCAGGTTCTTTCCTAAACAAACAGGGTAGCCTCTTGGTCCCCGTCCAGATGCGGAGCTGGAGAGACAGGAGGGAGAGGCCCCAGGCTCTGGCCTAGGCTGAAGGCAGAACCATAGCCCTGTGATTCTAGGACCAGGGGAAGGGCAGCTCCCACCATCCAGCACCCTTGGGGAGCCTGGTGTGTTGGGGAGGAGTCACGCCTCCTGCACTCTTGACTCTTCTAGCCCATGCCGACCCCCAGGAATCCCCAATGGGGTGCCGAGACGATCACTGTCTACAGGAATAGAAAGTCCAGTCTCCTGAGGAACTGTTGGTGATGTCGAACTGCTGACCATGCACACCACAGCTTGGCATGGAACCACTACACCGCCATTCATTAAAGGGGCAACATATACAGGCGTCCTCAAACTAGGGCCAGCGAGTCACATGCAGCCCGCCAAGGACATTTACCCGGCCCACCGGGCGTTTTTGCCCCCGCTGGTGTCCTGCTTAGCAGCTGACTCATTCTAGGCCTGCAGTAAATTTGTTCCTCGTTTTGTTTTTTTGGTTTTTTTGCTTTTTTTCTTTCTTCCTTTCTTTCTTTTTTTGTGGCATCACTGCCCTGGTGGGAGTAGGAAGCCCAGCCTTGCTCCTGGAGAGCTGCTGCTGGATTTGAACCATCAACCCTGTGGGCCACAGTCCCGCACACAACCACTAGGTCACCTGGGTTCAGCTGTTTGGGTTTTTTTTTTTCCTTAACTATAGTCCGGCCTTCCAATGATCTGAGGAACAGTGAACTGGCCCCCTATTAAAAAAAGTTTTAGGACCCCTGCCCTAGTAGAACACCCAAGTCTGGGGCCCTTGATAAACACAAATCAAAAAGCGTGGGGCGAGGTAGAGTAGAGGGGGTAGAATAACAGAGATGAAGGGTCCTCTGGACCCATTGACCCTCACCCCAAGGAAGGGGAGTGATGCTCGCCCCAAACTAGGGACAGCGGCTCCATATCCACAGGATATGGTGGAGGCAGCGTGGGCATCCTGCATCCATGTCTCCCCAAGGGAGTCTTCATGAGGAAGAGAGCCATTCTCCAGAAAACCTGGCCATGACCTCAGACTCCCTGGCCAGGTGTGGTGGAGGTGTTTGGCAACCCCAGAATTCCTTCCCAGAAGAAACAGGGCTTTCCCCAGGTAGAACACAGTGATTTAGAAGCAGGAAACTGAAAGACGGGTCCGCTGCGGGGCCCTGCCCTAGGACAGAGATTGTTGCCAGGGCAGAAGAGTTGGTTCTGAGGAAGGAAGAGAGATACTTCTGTCCCAGCCACTGGCCCCAGCCAGAAATGGTTCCACCCTCTGCAGGCTGCTCATCACATATTGTACATTCCTTGACTAGACTGGTGTGTGTCACTGGCTGTACTTCTCCTGCATGAGATAATAAACTGCTTGGATGCAGGATAGGGCGTTTGACTTAGAGTGAGTACTCAATATTTGTTGTGGAGTTGGATGGATGGTGGGTGCGAGGATGGATGGATGGATGGATGGATGGATATATGGATGGATCAATGGATATATGGATGGATGGATGGATAGCACCTCTAGTGACCAGTCTGATTTGCCTTAGTCTTGTAGCCACTCTCCTTCATGATCAATCCAAGCAGGTGATTCAAATATTCACACATAGGTCCTTACCCTGAGTTGAGGGTCAGAGCCTATTTCCCTCCCATCCTGCCCAAACCCCACTCTGGACTGTGGTCAGGTCAAAAGAATTCCACAGCCTGATTGGCAGAGGAACAAGGAAGAGACAGGGTCAGAGCCCGAACGGGTTGAGGATTGGGGCAGCTTTCAACAGAGAGTAAGACAGAGCCTCTCCCTGCCCCCATCCAATCGCAGACCTGGCCTGCCCTGAGGAAAAGAGGGACAGTCACTCTAAGGGAGGGTTCAGGGACTCAGAAGTCCCAGCACAGCTCCTCCCCAAACCTCCCAGGAATGGGTGGAATGGTGACCTAGAGTTCCCACCCCCTGCAAGGAGCCTCAGCCTGACCTCCAGTCTGACCCCAATAACAACAGAATAGCCACCGCAGATGTCGCAATATCATGGGCCAGGCACCCTTCAAAGTGCTTACTGTAGATCAACTCAGTTACTGAAGCCTCACAGGCACTCCGGGAGGTAGAAATCAAGCCGGTCTGCGCTCAATCCACTGGGAGATGAAACTGTGCCGAGCAGCCATTCCTGGGTGCAGTTCATGGCAGAACAGTCCTGGCTGAGACCCCTTACATGACAGTGGCTCTAGCTCCCTATGTCAGTGGGAAAATTGCTGATGGTATCAACGCAGTCCCCTGACACTCTAGGAAGGGAGGATTGACAATGTCTTTCATCTTTTTCTCCTCTGTTCATTTTTTCTCCGTTGGTTTGTTTGCTGGTTTGGTGGTGGTGGTAGTCTTGAGGGCACAGGGTGGGGGCAAGTTTTGGATATATGACCTTCAAAATATACCAGAGATGGGGCTGAGCCCCGGTGGCGAAAGTGGTTGAGTGCGAGACTGCGGCCCACGGGCTTGGCAGTTCAAATCCAGCGGAGGCTCTCAGGAGCAGCGCTGGGTAGCTCCCACGACCACCAGAGGGCAGTGATGCTGCCCCCAAAAACAAAAAACAAAATACACCAGAGTCTTGTATAACCCATGAGCAGACAGATAAGTTCTGGGCTCCCATTTGACTCTAAGTCTCATTCAAGGACAGTTCGTTCTTATAGCAGGGCCTGGCTCAATCCTCCTGAAAGGATCCCTGCATGAAGATGAAGATGCTGCAACAAAGGGTGGCAAAGAAAGCAGATGGTGCCCAGCTGTCCATTGGACTAGCATCTGGAGTCGTAGAGGTTCGTTTTCCCACAAGAAGCCATTTCAGTGAGGAGCCAACTAAGCCCACCTGGAAGAAGCACAGCTGTGTGATCAAGATGACAAGAACAAAATCCACTATGATGAAGGGAAAGGTACCAAGGCTTAAAATGTGAACACACAACTTATAGAAGGCTGGGGCGGGGAGGGGGTGGGCAGGGAATGTGGGAGCCCCACATCCATCTACAGACTATTCAGTCAGATGAAGACTCTGGCGGGGCCCTTCTAGCCACCAGCAGGGACTCAAATAGCTCTCCTGAGAGACCGACGATGGAGAACTCGCTGATGGAGCCTCGAACATGGGATCATTTCACCCTGGGTCAGCTGACCTCTGTCTTCTTGACCCAACCGGAAGTTGTTCTAGGCCCGAGTATTTCTTGCTTGTTCCATGACAAAAATTTCTTTCCTGGATTTTTAAAGATTCACAATGGTCTTTCCTTTCTTACTCTTCATTTGCCTTTGCATATTATTGTTATTTTATTCTTGCCATGTGATGTTGTTTTTGTGTTTTATTGCTACTGCTGGGTTTCCCAGTTTATGAAGCACAGAAGGAATAGATGCAGAGAGATAAAAAAATAAGCGATGCCATTGTTTATCAGGGTTATGGGGGGTGGGGTGGAGAGAGAGTGAGGGGACTTGGGGAGCAAAAAATAAATGTGTGAGCGGGAGTGAGCCCTGGAACTGATGGTGATGATGTTGAGACGGCTCATTATTAAAGTGATTTCACCACGCGGGTGTATGATCTGGGAGCCCTCTATCAAGAAAACCACTTTTTAAAAAGGGCCGATATCATGTGAAAAATGTAGTCGATGTCATTGAATGAGCTATTTCGTGGGATTCTTCTTTGCTATGCAAACTCTCACCCAAACACAATCTTTAAAAAACACAAGAAAGCAATCCTGCTGCCTTACAAGTGAGGACCCTCGTGCAGAAGGGGGGGGGGTCACAAGAAGCACCCCAGGCCCCACAGCTAATGAATGGGGGAGCCATGGCTCGAACCCAAATCACGTGGATCCAGAGTCTTGGCTCTGAACTATGACTTTCAAAGCAGCTCTGTCCTGAATTCACACCCCCAGCCACCCCAACCCGAACTCCATTCCCAACTCTTACCAGTCTATATACAGGTTCACTGTATACACACGGTGTATCGGCTCCCTCTTTCCCACCGTCCCTCCACGTTACAAAGCGCCACGGCCTTCTCCAGGGGCGAGCCTCTTCTGACAACATGGGGAAAGTACCAGAATGTAAGACGAAGTCTCGCCATCCTGGCCTCTAGGAGCACTCTGCCCTGACTTCCTCCAATACAGATGGGTTTGCACCTGTATGTATCCTGATCTCACCAGTACTAAAATTCTCTAGAGATGGGAATCCAGGACAGATGATCCCCTTAGGGCCAGTGGGGAGGATAGCGATACTGGGAGGATGGAAAGAAGGCGGAGTAGAAAGGGGGAACTGATTATAGGGTTCTTCATATAACCACCTCTCTGGGTTGCAGACAGCAGGGAAGTGGATGAAGGGAGATATCGGTCAGCGTTCGATATGACAAAATAACAAAAATTTATAAATTATCAAGGGCTCATGAGGGAGGGAGTGTGGAGAGGGAATGAAAAAAGAAGGAGCCAATACCAAGGGCTTAAGTAGAAAGAAAATGTTTTGAGAATGGTGATGGCATCAAAGGTACAAACGTGCCTTTGTCAGAACCCCAGACACAAAGCGCACTGTCACAGACTTCCAGTGACCTTGGACCACGTTTCTATGGCTGTAAATCGTCCAGGGAGTAGACAGCCTCGTTCTGGGCCATCAAGCATGCACTGAGCCATCCACCACCTCTACAGACAAACCTAGAATAGGGGCCATTCCACAGGACGACTGGCCTGGTTTCCTTAATAAGTCAAGGGCTCATTTTTCAAAAAGGTGGGACGGGGGGTGGGGAGGGGGATGTTCTAGATTCAGAAATGTCAAAGTCATCACCACCAAGTGTGAGCACGGGTGAGGGTTGGGATCCTGCCTGGTTTGAAATCAGCCAGAAAAGGACACATGTGAGACAATTGAGCCAAGCATTTGAAGACGCAAGGAGTGCTTGTGCTTCTCATGAGACCTCTGATGGCCTTGTGGTGACATCGGGAAGCATCTGGGACCCTGAAGTCCTTGAAAACGCTCCGGCTCAAAACAAAAGAAAACTAACACGCGCTCTGACACAACATCTGGGATTTGCTTGCAAATCCCTCTGGAAGAAGAGGAGGAAGGAGGAGAAAGACAGAGGATGCACATGTGGGACTCGATGGACACTCGTGGACTGTGGATAAGGGGGGGAGCTGATAGTCCAGGGATTCCAAGAATCAGTCATTCAAAACACACACACACACACACACACACAAAGGCATTGCTGGCTCTAACTCACTGTGAGCCTGTTGCTGCGGTGACTGCTGTAGGTAGGTTGCATCCAGTCAGTTCACCCGCACCAGGGACCCCAAGCACCACAGAAGGAGACGCCGTCAGGCCCTGTGCCAGCCTCACCATGCTTCCCACGGCCGAGGCCAGCATGGCAGCCGCCGTGTGAGTGCATCTCGTGGAGGGCTCCCTCTTTCTCACTGTCCCTCCACTTTACAAAGCGCCACGGCCTTCTTCAGGGGCGAGTCTCTCCTGACAACATGGGGAAGGTACCGGTAGGTAAGAGGAAGCCTTGCCATCCTGGCCTCTAAGGAGCACTCTGGCCTGACTTCCTCCAGGGCAGATGGGTTTGTCCTTCCAGCAGTCCTTGGCATTTCCAAGAGTCTTCTCCAGCACCACAATGCAAATGCATCCTTCCTTCTCCGGTGTTCCTTATTCAATGTCCATCCTTCATGCGCATATGAGGCGATGGAAAAACCATCAAGTTGGGTCAGCAAGCCATTGTATCTCACTTCAGTCGTCAAAAGAACATTCTCGCTTTTCCATACTCTACAGGGGTCTTGGGCAGCAGATTCCCCTACTGCAACACATCTTCGGGTCTCTTGATGAGCATTGACCGCAGATGCAAGTGAGACAACGTCCTTGACCACTTCAACCTTTTCTCCATTTAGCCCGACGTTTCCCACTGCTCCCATTGAGGAATTTGGTCTTCTTCTCTTCATCAGCAAGTGCATCAAGTCCTCCTCAGCGAGCAAGGCTGTGTCATCTGTTTTCGATCCCGATGCCATGTTCTTCTTCATATCAGCTAGTTCCTTTGAGTGCTTGCTCTGCAGATAGATTCAGATTGAGTAAGTGTGGTAAGAGGACACAACCCTGACACATTCCGTTCCTGATTTTCAACCGTGCAGCATTCCCCTGTTCTGTTCCCACAACTGCTTCTGGGTCCATGGACAACTTCCTCATGAGTACAGTGAAGGGTTCTGGAATTCCCGTGCTTTGGAAGGTTGTCCATTGTTTGTGGTGGTTCACAGAGCTGAATGTCTTAGCACGGTCCATGAAACACAAGTAACCATCTTTCTAGTATTCTCTGTTGTGAGCCCCAATCCATCTGACGTCGGCAATGATATCCCACATCTACTTAAGTGGTGATTAAGGATGCCAGGATCATGTCTGGGAGGGAAGTGAAGGTGGGAAGAACTGGGGAAGGAGTCAGAAAGGCTGGGAGAGAGAGCCATCTAGTTGTTGAGGCTGAGCTTGAGTGATGGGGGGCAGGAGAGAGGTCAGAGAGAAGGGTCTCACATCCCAGTCCAGTCTCAGGTAAGTAAGAGCAATTGGACAAGAGCATAAGAGCTCCTGGTGTTCAACTTGACTGACAGAGAGGCAGTATCCCCCATGACCCGACCTGCCTCAATGGACTGCTATAGAAGGGAGAGCCTCTGCAAAACTTAGAAGAGGATTGATAGCCCAGCTGCTGAGCTCCAAGGTCAACAACACCCTGGAGCTGTAGGAGAAGGTCTGCCATTAAAGTATTATCTTTCCTTCTCTCATTTTTCCCCCTTCTGTGAAAATAAAAGGAAACCAAAGAAGGGTAGAAAGATAAGACAAGTCTCGGGAAGAAGAGAGAGGTGCAGGCAACCATAAACAGCAGGTACATGAATGGGTTTTGCATCTGTGCTTAATCTAACTAAGAACACTTGGTTCTGATGATGTGGCTCTCTTTGATATGTGCCCTCATGGAGAGCAGAAAGAATAGCATTTGGGATCTTAAAAACTTGTCTTCAAACATCCTGGGCTGTCATCCTAAGTGAGATGTCAGCCAAGTCCACACGGAAGAAGCATACCACCACCCCATGTGATCCAAGTAATAAAATCCAAGACCAGAGGAGGGAATCGTCTCAAAACTTACATTCTAAGCACACAAGTTTTGCAGAAGGCTAAGGATGACGGTGAAAGCCCGGAATCCACTTGCAACAAATCGCTTGGCTTACAGACAGAATGCATGAGGAAGTGGATGGATGGGACTCTTGTTAGGTGACAAGTTGGCACCTTGTCATGTGTTTTCTCTTTTGACCCATGTTGAATGTGTTCTAGTTGTCACTCTTCTCTGTTTTCTTGTGGATGGAAGGTTCTGCGGGCTGCGGGGTTTTGTTGCTGTTGGGTGTGTGGGGACTTTTTTCTTTGTATGTTTCTCTGTATATGAAATCCAGGCTGGGTACATCTATAGAGACTGTCACTCAATTGATTGTTTCTCAGAGTTAGGGCAGGAAGGGCTGGGGAGTTATAAGGGAGGGGCTCATATTAGTGGGTATGATGAGCAAAAATGTTCTAAACTTGATTGTGGTGATTATTGCACAAATCTTCTGATATGGTTAAGCCGTGAAATGCGTGGTCTGCTGTAGCTCCTCACTGGGCCCTCTTCATCCCTTTCTTGCAGCTCAAGGACACCTTGCCCTCTCCTTTCCAGCCGGCGGCCATAGCGCCTCATGGTCACCATTCCTAAATCCAACGCAGTCCTTGCCCAGGCGTGCCTGACCTCTGGCCAAATCCAGCCTACCACCTATTTTCACACAGTTTTGACAGGTGAATGCTTGCAATCCCTTTAAGGATCACGGTCACAAAATTTGGACGCCCGTTAAGAATCTATATAAATAGAATCTTAACCCGAGAAGGCCTGTGCGAGAAGACAAAGCTGTATTCAATTTTTGGCTGAGCTAAGTCAGATTGTATTGTGACAAAACCATCGAAAGAAACATTGCAGACAGCGAGGCTAATGCTTCTTGAAACAGCATCCATCACAGTCTGGACACTTCAAGAAACTGTTTCTGTCTCTCTTCCTACTTCCTGGAGGAACCGTGTGTCCTTCAGTGGGTGCCACAGCAAAATGGCAGTTTGAGCATCCTCTGGAGATTCAGCATGTGTACTCTTCCAATATCCTTTGAGCCTGGGGAGCAAAGAGAACCCCAATGAGGCAAACTAAGGTTATTAAAGCATATCGGTTTTCCAAGAGAATTCTCCTAGGATGCCTTTCTCTGCCCTAGAAGAACGGGTAGAAACTTTGATACAGGTGGGGGAGGAATCAGCAACAACGTTTCCTTAGCCTTTTCTCACCAATGTAGTTTCCATCTTTCTTAAAACATCATCAGAATCAGCGCTCATGATTGTCCTTCAAGAAATTTCATCCAGGCTGAGCCCCGGTGGCGTAGTGGTTGTGCGCCTGCGGCCCACTGGGACGGAGGTTCAATTCCAGCAGTGGGGCTGGGCCTCCTACTCCCACCACTGGAGAGCAGTGATGCCAAAAAAAAGAAATTTCATCCAAAGTACTCCTCTGGAGTCCTCCAAAAACAGTCCCCATATAACCTTCTGAAGCTACATGACCTCTCTGGCTTGAATTGAACTCACCCAGCAGATTCCCTCCATGGCCACCATTTTCAATATATGCTGCCTTCTGGATCATCTTGGTAAATCCAAGATCTGTCTCTGGTTACAATTCAATTACCCAAAATTGTCTTCGTTGGTTCTGCTCTTGGTTAAAAGACCATGGGGAAGAGACCATGGCACCTATTGAACCCCAAAGGTAGTTGATGCAGAGGTATTTGTTGGAAACTGGAAATGCTGAATCGTGATATTCCAACTGCAGTCACCATCGCATCCAAGGTGAGTCCCTGGTTTCTACAACCCATTTCTGGACTCCAGTCACAGTTTCTTCATTCGTCGATGATCCTCCCTTTCTTTACTGGATCCCCTTTGAGATCTTCTCCACCTTCCTCAAAACACTTGATCCACCGAAAACCTTTTGTGTGTGCCAGACAGATTATGGCTGGAAACTTGTTGTGACGCTTCCTTGATTTGTGAGGTCCACTTGACTTCTATTAAAATGTAAGCTAAGCCTTGACCTCAAAACCAGCTTGTTTATTTGTTTTTCATGGCACTTTCCTTTTCATGGCACTCTAGCAAGGCTTAAGCAAGTGTGCCACTGGGAGAGTTGTCTTCAGCCATCCACTGATCACAGGACACAGCTTGTTGGGAATAAACCTAGGCATGTATGCTACAGAGTTTACTCTTGTCTTATAGATATCATCAATGAAAAGGGTCTGGGCATTTGGTTTCTTTGCTTCTTATGAAGACATATAATATCTTGCATTTCCTCTTGGCCCATAAAGTCTGAAATATTTACTCTCTGGTCCTTTGCCAAAACAGTGTGTTGATTGCTGATCTAAACTTTTTATTTGGGCATTCAGCTCTCCCTATCTTCTACCAGCCCTACCCTGAGACTCTCTGTGATCGAATCCTGGCCCTTCCTTGTAGCACCATGGGTCAGTGAGGTGTACTCTTTGTTCTTCAGTATTTTCCTCTGTAAAAGTATAATAATAGCACCTAACTGTGTTGATTATTATGAGAATTGGAGTTAATATTTATTTTTTAAAAAGCTTAAATAACCTATGTACATGCTTAATAAATTAGTAAAATTTTAACCACAAGTCACTCCCTAGGAGAAATATGAGACCAGCTGGTCTCATAAAGATGAATCGTCTCAGAAGCCAACGTCGTTATGCCAAGAGTGAGGGTGGATGCCTGGCAGCGGAGCTTCCAGGCCGGGGCAATCACAAATAGCCCCTGAGAGGCCCTCTCCTCCAGGCAGCTCCCTGCCCCTTTCACTGAACTTCCAACTGAGGATCTGGTCTCAATGAGAGCAATGATAGCACATGTTTCATACTCCCTCTGTTTGTCCCTACTGTCCCTTAATTCCCAGGTTGTTACAGAGCTGACCAGAACATGGAATGCACATACCACTGAGGAAAATAGAAATGATGTTCAATGACGACCTACACTTTCATAGGCAAGAGGTTCTGAACTTCAAGTGAAGGGAGCAGCCACCAAGGGAAATGGCTTGCATTGAACTGCTCAGAATGTAAGTGTTCTCCATATCAAAAAGTAACACACAAGCAGCTTAAGAATCAATCAGAAAACATGGAAGCAGACTTTAAAACACATATAATTCTGAAAGGGAGGGTTGGTGCCTTCATATACAAAGAGTTATTACAAATCAATGTGGAAAGAAACAAATTAGATCAATGGGGGAAAGGATGTGAACAGGAAAAGTAGAAATCTAAATGTCTAAAAACACAAGTATGCTTATAATAATTAACACACCACAAAGGCAAATTAAAGCAAGGCTAGGAGATGTTTTTGTGCATGAACTTAAGAATTTTAATAATAAGCATATCCAGATTTGGCAAGGGAACAAATTATGAGTCTAGTTGGTAGGAGGATAAATCTTGGTGAATTTGACAATGTGTATCAAATCGCCTTAGACATTTTTTTATTTTATTTTATTACCCTTTGACCTAAGAGTGCAGCCTCTGAGAATTAAGTCCAAGTAAATCATCTGATAGATCACTGTAAATATTTATGTACACTGTCCTGAAAAAAAATGAAAACAACTTACATGCGCTCAACAATATGAGATTTGTTTAATAAATTATGGCCCACCCACATGACTGCAGATTATACAACCATTTAAAATGGTGTTTACAAAAAAAGTTTATGGGGGAAGAACAACAGAAAACATGGGGGAGGGAAGACAGCGGTTGATGTGAGAGATGAAAATAATAAAAATGTACAATCTATCAGGGGGGTATGAGGGTAGGGGTGGGGGGGAAAGAAATGAGCTGATACCAAGGGTTCAATAGAAAGTAAATGTCTAGAAAAGAATGAAGACAACATATGTACAAACATGCCTGATTCAACTGATGTATAGATTGTGATAAGAGTTGTATGAGCCCCCAATAAAATCATTAAAAAAAAAAACGTTTAAAGCCATGAGGTGCACAAAATCATCCACAGTTCAATTCCAAGTATGCCTGCACACAATTGATGTTTGTATGAATCATGATGGGAGTTGTATGAGCCCCAATACAATAAAATGATTCATTTTTTAAAAAGGAGGGAAAAAGAGGCACTTATACCAAGGGCTCAAGTAGAAAATATTTGGAAATGAATATGGCAACATGTGTACAAATATGCTTGATACAAATGATGTATTGAATGTTATAAGAGCTGTAAGAGCCCCCAATAAAATCATGGGGTGGGGGAGAGAAACAAACAGATGAACAAAGGGGGAATATATTATAATGATACTAAGAAATTTGGGGGTATATATGTATGTTTATGTACAAATTTATGGATATATGTCTCCATATGACACCATATAGAACTATTGATTTGTTCTCTGTAACAAAAAATAAATGGTGAAAAATTTATAATAGTAAGAAAATTGAAAAAAATTAAATGTTAATTGAATTCAAGTATACTGTTGCTTAACCCATACTGTCATACAGCCTTTATTAGGGACTACACTTTGCTATAAAGAAAACAAACATCCTCACTCTTGTGCCAATAAACAAAAACATGATAAATGGAGAAATTTTTTTTTTTTTAAAAGGAGATTGGAAGGAAATGACTCCCTGACTTCTAGGACAGAATGAGCTTGCTGAGAGAGTGAACGCAGAGCCTATCACCTCCTCTTCCTTCATAGTGGATGCCTGTGGCTATGTAAGGAGATGGCAGCACATGCCTAGGTATGCTGTAGGCATGTGTGTCTCATGTACAAGTGCAGGTTTGAGTCAAGGAGTTAGCAGATAGCATACCCTGACCATGAGGGAGATATGGGTACTTGCCCCCAGAAAACTCAGCCCCAGAGCAGGTTCTCAGAAAGGGGCATTGTCACACCAAATTTGGGGTTCATACTTTTCTCAAGGAATCATGACAGAAGCTGGTCGATACCTACCCAGATCATATCAGAGGTGATTCCTGAGACCCCTCAAGCCTAGAAGGAGCCACAGGAGTCTCCAGATTCTGGGAAAGTCAACATCACAGCTGAGAACTGACCTCGGGCCCCTGTCCCTGTCTGAACACTGACCAGACGTGCTGACTCTCACAGAGAAGCTGCCCTGGCTCTCCCCACCTAAGGGTCACTGAAGTGCCTTCTATGGGGCTTCCTCAAGCCCAGCCACCTGTCCATGTGTCCCACGACCCTGTGTCCCTCCCTCCCAGGAAGGGGCTGTGTAGTGCAGGGATTTTCCACTCAGGAGAGCCTGCGTGATTCCCCTCTCTGCCTGGGCTGAGCTGGCTCCACCCATTGGCCTGGTTGGTGATAGTGGGCCCCATCTGCCCCCCCCCGCCACCCCCCAACCCCATGCTCCAGGAGCAGGCGGGGGCAGGCGTGGGGTGGGAGTGGGGTGTGCCCCAATTCTATCTGGAGCAGTCAACCAGATCATGGGGTGTGGACCTCCCTGGACACTCCAGCACACCTTCCCCAAGGCAGGGCCTCACCACCTGACCTGTAATCGAACCCTGACTTTGGGCACTTGGCCTCTCTGTTCCCTTCTTGGAGGGCCCACCCTTCCCTAACCAGGCCATCTCGTCTGTCCCTCTGCCTCCAAGCCTGGCTGACTGTCAACTTGGCACACGTTTGTGGAGCACCGACTCAGCCTCTGGGGAGCTCCCTCCGTGCTGGGCTAGACACACCGGGTCTGAGTCACTGGCAACACTCCTGCAGAGTTATTCAGGGATGGCAGAGCCCCATGGAGGGCAGTAGCCACTGAAGCCCCCCCTGCTGAGGGTGTGGCTGAGGGTCTTTGAGGGGCTGGGGGGAGGGGAGGAGAGCAGCCACGAGAACCAGGTCTCTTGAAGAGAACGCCCACAGGGTCCAGCAGAAGCGGTGGCTGATGTGCGGTGGGGCGTGTGATGCGTGTGTAAGGCACCATCTGTGCCCTCTCACAGTGTATGGTTCGGGTGGAAGGTCAGCTACCCACCCAGGGAAAGTCCACCTGCCGCTTTGGGGCCAGGCCAGCCCTCAAAGGCAGCCCCCTTTCTACCTGGGGCGGGGTGTCCTGACCCTGCCTGGATCCCAGCCTGTGACCCGGGTCTCAGCCCTGGGTGTCCATCACCCTCCACAGCCTCCAGGGCACCTGAGACAGTGTCCTCCCAGTGCTGGCCAGGATGCTCAAGGGGCCCTACCACTCACTGTCCAAGTCCAAAGACAAAGCACACATTGTGAGGACCCAGCAGTGAGTGTAAGCCATGTGGGCCCAGAGCTGGCGAGCCTAGTATGTGACAGAGGGCTGGAGGGGTGGGAGGAGGGCTGCTTTGGTTTCTCCTCAGTGCCCTGTGAGTGCCTCCTCCCCCTTCACCACTCTCTCTTGTTTCTCTCTCTCTCTCTCTCTCTCTCTCTCTCTCTCTCTCTCTCTCTCTCTCTCTCTCT
>PVJH01001865.1:0-65338 GCA_004026705.1 Nesogale talazaci | reverse complement strand
TGGGGCTTCAGTGCCTGGCTCGTGACGGGGCTGGGGGTGGGGAGGAGAACCTGAGGCAAGATTCCTGCGTGTGGCAGCATGGAGCAGGGTTTTGCTGGGCACTGTGTGGATGTACTAGGTTTCGTGTGTCTGTTCACCTGTCAGGTGGTTTCCAGATAGGGCTGTGCTGAGCAGTTGATGTGCACAGTGGGGATAGAAGCAGAGGCCACGATGAATTTGCCATCTGCAGGTGGCTCTGGCCTCTGTGCGCAGGCCCAGTGGGTGGCTAGCCTAGGTCAGCGAGCAGACCAGGTATCATCCAGGTGAAGGACTGGGGGAAGGGTCTTCACTGCAGGAGCAGTGAAACCAGCAAAAAGAGACACTCCCCCCCACTTCACCCTCACTGGAGAAGCAGTAAGGTTTCAGGCCCCAGGAGGCAGCATGGGGTGTTCAGACTCGGGAGTGACCACCAAGGAAAGGGGAATTCAGGTCCTCAGTCTCCACTCAGACCTAGAGATAGGGGTAGGGTGAAGCCACAGAGGCCAAGGTCTGGAATACTTATGACCTGGGGGTCCACAAGGAGATGGCAGAGAGTTTGGAAATTGGGTAGGAAAAGAAAACTAGGCCTCAGACTGAAGTTCCTTTTCATGAGGAACCTGAGGCTCTGCCACCACTCAGGACAGGTATTTACATATCACAGTGCAGTAGTGATGCTCTCTTAGCATGTGTGCATGTTGCTGCCCTGAACAACAGTGGTCATTAAACCTTGTTACTGGAGTCCAGATATTATATATTATATATTAAATGATGGTGGTCACTAGACCTTGTTATTGAGTACTGATATGATATAGTGAACGGTGGTAGTCACTAGACCTTGTGACTGGAGTACTGATATTATATATTGAACGATGGTGGTCACTAAATCCTGTTATTAGAGTACTGATTATATATTGAAAGACAGTGGTCATTAAACCTCGTTACTGGAGTACTGATATTATATATTGAATGGCAATGGTCACTAAATCCTGTTATTGGAGTACTGATATTAAGCATTGCTTATCTATAAGGATTTTGCCTTCCAGTCATGGCCACTCCCTGTGTGTCAGAACAGATGGATGTGCTATCGGGTTTGCAATAGCTAATTTTAAAACTTAGATCACTAGGCCTTTCTTCTGAGGCACTTCCAGGTGAATGGAAGCCTCCAAGCTTCCTACTGATGGCTGAGTATGTTGATACATCATTCCAGCTGCTGGCTCCTCAGGGTCCCCCCAAACAGCCTCTATCCTACCAGCCACTCTCACCAGAGAACGAAGCCCCTAATATCTCTCTCTCTCTCTCTCTCTCTCTCTCTCTCTCACACACACACACTCACACACACACACACACACACACACGCATACACACTGCAGTCTCATAGATTCGGCCTCACAGTGTGGTCAACAGCGTGGGGCCCAGCAGAACTGCCGTAGGGCTCTCCCCGGCTGTCCTCGTCCCGGAAGCAGACTGCCACATCTTTCTCCGGCTGAGCTTCTCGGGACTTCACATTGCCAACCTTTGGTTCTAACAGTAGATGGCTGAACCATGGCAGCACCAACCCCAAACCGATAAAGAAATAAACTCACTGCCCTCTTGTCAACCCCAAACTCATAGCCACCCTCTAGGACAGAGTGGAACTGCCCTCGTGGGACTTTGAGGCTGTCACTCTGCTCCTCGTTCTCCCACAGAACAGCTGTCGGTTTTGAACCGCTGCCCTTGCGGTTAGGGGCCCACCAAGTAGCCCATTACACCACCAGCTCCTCCTACAGCTCCAGGGCTCCTTTCATCAAATCAGAGAAGACCAATAACGAGGTGTCCCCCAAAGCGTTACAATTTTTTGTGGTCATTTAGCTCTTATTTTGTGGAAGTAGACCGAGAAGATTTTCAGCGGATACGTTTTCTTTCTGTCCAAATAAGGAACCGACGACTTGTGGTAAATGGAACATAATAGATTAATTGATAAGGAATGATTTTTGCTTCAGGATGTCCGCGTTGTTTGTAGCTGGCTACGAATAGTCACAGCATGCCCCTTATGCCCTGTGGCATGACCAAGCTGTCCAAGCTTCTACTTGCAGTGTTCAAGGATCCTACACACAACATATTGAACCACCTGGGAAGCCTGAAAAGAACATGACTGGAATCGACAGAGTCACTGTACTGACAAGATTTAGTTAACGGTCAGCCCCTTCAGGAGGCCTCATGCAATCGGGAACCAATGGCATTGAAGGGAAAGTGCAAGCATCACCAACAGCACTGGCAAAACTCTAGTTCCAAGAATTGGTGAGACACCAATTGAGAGGTGTGAACCAATGAATACACGTGCCAAAGCACACTCGGCTATGCCGAGAATATATCCACCTAGTCTTATTGGCGTCCATAAGGCACCTGACTGTGTGGCTCAGAACAAATTGTGGGTAACAGTGTGAAGAATGGTAATTCCAGAACACACTTACTTGTGCTCATACAGAAGCTGCACCTAGACCAAGAGGCATTCGTTTGAACCGAGTGAGGGACACTTCCTGGTTTATCATCAGAAAAGTTAAGAGCCATCATGCAGTAACAGATTAACAATACGGGGTGATGTGTGGAGAGGCACACAAACTGAACAGAGGGGTGTGGGGTGAGTGGGACCACGCCCACTGACACGTGTATAGATTTGACAGAGGAAATCTGCATAGGTATATTTAGCTTTGCTGCAAGCATACCCATGAATGGGGTGGAGCATAAGGGGGCAAAGTTATGAAACCTTCTTAGAACTAAAAACCTTGACAGAATGAGGTGCTGGGCCTGGGCCTGAGATTCACAGGTTCAGGGGTCCTGACGGTCAACTGTTCCAACAAAGTTCTGCATCCTATTTTGGTGAGTAGTGACTGGAATCTTAAGAAAACTTGAATGGTCCTCTAAGGAGCCACGATGGTGTCTCTGTGGGTCCAGAGAAAAGAGGAGTGAAGCAAAGCCAAGATGCCAGGCGCAGTTCATCTGGAGTCCTAGAAAGTAAAATCAACGAAGACCTGTGTCAGCCTGGGATCCTTCCGCTGCGCACACTCGATCCGTGCGCTGAGCAGATTCTCCGCGGAGCCTGGCTACCTGAACAAGGTAGGTGGTGCCGACGAGGGCGGAGGCGGCATCGGGACCCACAGAAGGCTTCGGGATCCGAGAAAGGTTTCTCCCTCACCTGCGCTTTGCAGAGGACAACCTTGCTGGCTGAGCTCGAGGGGGACTTGGAGAATTCGCGGATCAAGGACTACCGCCTTCCGTACCGATCACACCTCCATGACAAGGAAAGAAAAATCTTTGCAGCTGAACCCAAAGCAAGACCATATTAGACAGAGGCGGTAGGGAGAGCGGGGGTGGGGGTGGATGGAAGCTGTCAAGGATCTTATTTTACTTGGATCCATCATCAACAATGGTGGGAGCAAACCCCACTGTCGTGGAATCCATTCTGATTCACAGCGACCCTTTTCCTTGGGGTTTCTGAGTCTGCAGATCTGAGCAGAGCAGACAGTCTGGGTTTTCTTCTGGGGAGCAGCTGGTGGGCTTATATCACTGCCAATGGAGCCCCCCAGCACTCCTTTCTCGGCGACATATTGCGGTGGGCCAATCTGCTGCAAAAGATCTCCTTGAAGCGACGAAAAGCAAACGTCCCTTTTAAGACACACCTGACACCGCCATGGCATTTCTGCTTGGCCCACGTGTCTGTGAAAGTTGGACAGGGAACAAGGAAGCTTGAAGAGGAGCTGCCACCTTTGCATCACGGCCTGCGTGGACAATATTAAATACAACACGGACTGCCAGGAGGAGGAACAGACCTGCCTTGGAAGGAGGTCAGCCGGAGGCTTCTTGGAAACGGGGATGACCAGACGGGTTCACACCATGCGGACACGTCATCGGGAGAAAGCAGTCCCCGGAGAAGAAGAGTGTGGTGTCTTTGGGGAACAAGAGGGTCGGCAAAAAAGAAACCCAAGATAACCCTCCATGTGACTGTCACAGAGTGGATCTCGACTCGTAAGGACCTTGCAGGATGGAGTCGACCTGGCCCTGGGGGTTTCGAAGGCTGTCAGTCTTCACAGGGACAGAAAGTCTCTTTATCCCTCAAAGCAGCAGGGGCGGGGGTGGGGGGGCCGGTTTCGCACTGCTGGAGACCCTCCGTGAGATGGAGTGACGACAGAAAGATGGCATCGGGGCAATCAGCAGTGGCATGATGGTGAGGGTGGCACGGTGCCAGGCCATAGACATCCCCTTCTGCCGGACGCCGTGGGTCGGGAGTGGCACCTGGTGCCAACAATGGGGCTGGATAGACAGCGCAGGGACTCCTGTCTCTGTGGTTCATGGTCACCTACTGACCAGAACGGAGGTCCCAAATTGGTTGTCCTTGTTTCTGTACACGAGACTTGGTTTTGAGAATGGTGTAAAAGAGGAGATTGGATATGTGTGTGTGTGTGTGTGTGTGTGTGTGTGTGTGTGTAGCAGTGGGGAAGACCCTGGGGAGAGTTCAAGGGGCAAAAAGGAAAACAGCTTCATCGGACAGATCGGCCCTCTCTGTAGACCGTGCCAGATGCCTGGTGTCCTATCTGCATGATTTTTACTGATCCCGGGTGAAGGTACAGCCTGTGATCCCACCAGGCAGTGTGTACATGATCGTCGCAGCAATGCAACATGAGGATGAGATGGCACGTTTTTTTCTTAGCTCCCCTTGAGGGCAGACTTTCCACGAGAGTGGGGCTAATGTGCGTTCTGTCCGTTCTGGAGGGGACGCAGGTAAGAAACCGGAGCTAGGTGGCAGGCATCCTGGTTCTAAATGAAATCTTGTGCGCCCATGACAGACTTGGCTGTGGGACAAGCTTTTCCTAGCTTGATTTCTTCCTGCCAATGGGGACTGGGCTCCGGGCCATCTCAGGGCTCCCTAAGTCAGCTGCTACACATCCCTGCAAGAAAGCCCAAGGGTCAGGAGGTGTCTCTGTCACCTTGCATCTTGTTATGGAGGACCAGCGTGGACCTAGCCACTGGGGTCCTGCTGAAGTGTAGCGATACATCATGTTGCATGGACCCTCTCCTCCAACAGCCCAGAGGTGACATTACCCCAATTGCCAACGTCACTCTACCTTCCCTTAAGGGTCTCTGTACTCGTCTTGCCCCCTTACCACCCCGAAGCTTCTCCCCTCCTCTGTCAGTTAAAGCTATACCTCCAGGAAGGGGAGCATCCAATTACCTCACTCACAGGAGAAAGGTGTGGTCGGAACCCTCCCTAGCTAGTGTGTGTGATCAGAGACATGCGCAGACCCAGGCACCATGACCTAGGGCAGGGGCCAGCTAGAGGGACAGCAGTCAGGATGGTCCCAAAGTCTAAGGTGCTACATACAGATGGCTGTCTCCCGGGGGGGGGGGGGGTGAATCCCTCTTCTGAGAGAGCAGCACTCTCTGAAGCCCCCGTGACTCAGTCAGTATGCACACAGCAGCTAACAGAGAGGTGGGCAGTTTGACCCCTGCCAGCTCATCCACCAAGAGAGAGGTGGCCGTCTCTTCTGCTCTGTCCCGGGGGGCTCATCCATCCTCCAGCACATTCAGTATGAGTGTTGGATTGGGTTGACTTGGGGATTGTTTTTTTAACCTGGAGAGAAGGCTTCCTAACATACTTTGGTCACACCCAGTCCACCTGTTGGGTCATTCTTGGGGAAGTTCCTGTGCTTCTGGGCACCCTCCGGTCTCCATCTGTTGAGGAGATGTCTCTCAGACACCCCATCCCTGTGTCCCTGTCCCTGTAAAAGAAGGCATGACCCAGGAAGTCTCTGGCTTCCCTTCTGAGGTACAGTCTGTGTTGGGGAAGGCAAGCCGGCTGGGGCTGAGGAACCAGTGGGGTTAGCACAGGCAGGTTTCCTCGGGGAAGAGGCCACCGTCTGGGCCCCTCACCAGCACTGCCCAGGACGTTCCATCAGCATCCAGAAACTTCTGTCATCGGTCTAGGTCTATCCCTCACCCCCACCCCATGCACACACCCTGGAGGTGCCTGGCTCCTGAATGCAGGTTCATTCCATTCCTCTGCCCGTTTCCCTGCCCAGAATATCTGTCTGTCCCTGGGCTGGCCTCCCAGATCTCCTCCAGATGGATTCCACAGAGCCGTTGCTAAGCACCCAGCTCAAACAAGATAACCCTACTCTCCAGCCCTGGCTGCACAGTCCTCTACAAGGTGCTCTCTCAATGACCCACATCTCCCCGCTGGCCCCAATGCCCACAGGACACTGTAGACACACAGTTCTCCCCAAAGTCACAGCTTACTTCCCTGCAGCAGAAATAGAAACCCAAGACTTGGAAGCATGACTCCAGTGAGGAGGGAGTGTGGAAGGGATGTGGAAGACCATGATGGCGTCCCATCTCTCCTGCTTCTCTGCTGGGTGCTCTGGTCTCTGCCATCGCCACACACACAGCTCAGTGGCATGACTGCCATTGCAGAGCTCAGCCACTGCCTGTGACTAGTCTCAAGTGTTTCCACCACCCTTCACCGAAGCTCAGTGTACTTTTTCACTGTGTCCTCCTCTTCCCCCCCACCCACCCCCCATCTACCCCTGGAAACTCTTGGGCATTAGAAAACAACTTTCCTCTCTCTGAGCCTTAGTTTGCTCTTCTGGAAAACAGGACTGTTTGAAAGTGCTTTGTGAACTGTACATTACTGGGCACTGCCATGGAGATGATAACTCAACAGTGGACAGATGGATGGATACCTGGATGGACAGATGGATGGACACATGGATGGGTGGACAAATGAGTGGATAGATACCTAAATGGATGGACAAATGGATGGATGGATGGATGGATGGATGGATGGATGGATGGATGGACAAGTGAATGGATAGATACCTGAATGGATGGACAAATGGATGAATGGATGGATGAATGGATGGTTGGATGGATACCTGAATGGATGGAAGGGAAGTGGAAGGATGGATATCTGGATAGATGGACAGATGGATAGATACCTGTATAGATGGGTGGATGGATAGATAGACACCTGGATGGGTGGACAAATGGATGGATGGATGGACAGATGGATCGATGGATGGATGGATGGATGGATGGATGGATGGATGGATGGATGTTTACCTGGATGGATAGAAGGGAAATGGAAGGATTGATACCTGGATAGATGGACTGATGGATGGATGGATATCTGGATAGATGTAGATGGACAGATGGATGGATGAATACCTGAATGGATGGATGGATGGATGGACAGATGATGGATGATGGATACCTGGATGGCTCCACACAGAGACACGTGAGTAAATTCCAGGCCAGGGCTGAGATCTGGGGCAGGTGTAGGTGGCAGCCCTACTTCACCTGCACACAGACCCAAATTCCTATTCTTGCCCCCAGAATCTAGGGATTTGCCAAACAGGCAACTCCAGCCTGAAAAGAAAGTGAGTCAGGCCTCTGGGAGAACAGGAATGAATCAGGGAGGCAGGGACTGAGCGCAGGGCCCCCGCCCAGGAGCCCACGCCTCTCCCGGCAGGAAGAGCACACCAGCCCCCAGAACTTTCTGGGTGAGAGGGCGATGCCGACCGACATGCACCCTGGCCAGCCAATGGGGCCCAGCCCGAATCCCCAGACTCACTCCCACATTCCAGACCTGTCAGGGCACTTCCACGAGTGCTATCTTGTCCTGCTGAAATCGCTAGACCCAAGTCAGTCACCAGGGCTTGGGTTCCAGCTTTGCCACTGCCAGAGCCAGCTGTGGTCCCTGGCAAGGCATGGGTACCTCCCTCCACTCTCTCTTCTGTCCAAAGGGGTGGTGAGCTCAACCCAGCTCAGACCTTTCTTGTCCTGGCTGCCCAGGAGGTAGTGGGATGCAGGAGGCAGGAGCCCCTGGGGAACAGTCGGGGTTGGGTCCCAGCCCTGACGTTACCACCTCATGACCTGACCGCTGCAGCCCCTGCCCCCCCCCCACACACACACTAGCTCTGCCAACCAATAGGATGCCCAGCTCTCTCCCCTTGGCTCCAGCTTTATCCAGTCACCAACTGCCATGGCCGTCACATTCGGGACATTCAGGAGGCAGCAAAGACCCACACGTCCAAGACGAACACGGAACTCTTCGCACCAAAACCCTCGTGGCCTGCCGCGCCTTCTCAGTCGGTGGCAGCTCCATCCTACAGGGGCCCCGCTCAAAGTATAGACTTGGCTCTTTCCCTCTCAAGTCACACTCTCCCGTTAGCAAACCCCTTTGGCTCTCCCTTCAAACGAGGTCCAGAACCTGTCATCTCTCTCGCTCACCTCTGCTCCCAGGCTGCCCAGCCCCCTTCCGAAGCATCTCCTACCTGCTCTCCATTCCACCCCCAGCCACCCCTGGTGAGCATGAGGTCAGACCGTGCACCTCCTCGCTGGGTCCCAAGATCGAGGCCCAAGACTTGACCACGCTGCCCTCTGCCTGCTCTTGGAATCAACTGGCTTGGTTTCTGAGTCACCTGTCATCATGACTAGCCAAACTCTGAAGGGCTCGACTTCTTCTCCCCTACACCATCTTCTCTCTCCCACTTGGCCTGGGTGCTCACACCTCCAAGCCTCCCACCCTCCCACCCTCCCCTGCTGAAACAGGACCTTCGGGGACCACCCCCTTCAAGGGCAGCACACCCTCTCTGCAGTCATCCCCACGCCACAGGACATCTTTCCCTCCCTCCTCCCCGCCATCACTTATCCCCCATCCTCTTACTGTCTGAGACAGTGTCTCAAGCACTCCCCAATGGAGATCAAACGCGATTGTGTAGGGTGAAACTCTGGTTTGTAATCCATACAACTGGTTTGTATGGATTACAAACCAGAATCTTCACCTTGGGACCTAAGGGTGACATGGTGACAGTGAAGAGACACAATGGAAGTTGTCAAGCACATCCTTTGACCCGGACCCACAGGCAACAGTCAGGAAAACAACAGTCACCAAATCAAACCCCCCACTGGACTGAGAAGGCCGGCTCCCAGAGTCCCGGGGAGTATTACGCAGCAAAGAAGCCATGGAAGGTGTGGTATTTTTTTTTACAGGTTCGCTATATTTTATTCAACATTGAACCTGCACTGCCTACTTATTTAAGAGAGCTACACATCTCGTAATCAGAAGCAAAACCCCGTTATCTGCTGAAAAAAGAATAAATCTGGAAAACTGACTCTGACCCAAATTTGGCACAATTCGATCCTTCACAATTAGGGTCCAAACGTTTCTCCTGGCATAGAAACAAACCCCTGGAAGGAACGCCATGGTATCGTTAATCACCTCCTGTGAAAGACCAAAGAATCGATACAGTGGGAGGATGGTGCTAGCCGCAAATCTTGACTGTACCACAAAGTGATTCAGGAGGATTCCACTGGTTGACTTCATCCTAAAGGGGAGGTGCCCGAAGCCTTTTGAGGGTGGCTGGGCATGTGCTGACGTCACAGCTGTGCTGACGATGGTCCAGCTCCTTGTTCCTGGCTCAGGTCCACCTTGGGGTGGCCCGGCAGCTCAGCATCTGGGAGAGAGCCAGCATCCAGGGATCATGGCAAGGTCCTCAGCAGCAGAGGATCAGCCCCAGCTTTGTGACTTGGCGTAGGTGGGGGTGGGTAAGGAAGCAGAGTCTTCGGGGGGCAGAGGCCAGAGAGGAACCCGGTGGAGAGGCTGGACCCTGCCCTGCAGGCTTGGAGGTCCCAGGAAGCCCTTGGGTGGCAGGGATGAGAAGGGGGAATGGGATCAGAGTATCCTCCTGGAGCGTCCCTGTGCCTTTGCAGGTGGAATTCTGAGCAGGTCGGGGACAGAGCATCAGGACCGCCGCCACTGGTCAGCGCTCCTGCACAGCAGACACGGCTGCCAGGAGAGTGTCCCAGGTCACCATAGCAACTCAATAAAGGAAGACCAATCCTTTATCCCATCTGACAGGTGAGGGAATGGAGCTCAGAAGGGTTAAGGCTGGAGAACACAATGCCAGGGAAAGGCAAAGTCAAGATTTGAATCCAATTCCCAAACCCAAGCATCTCTTACTCCCTCATGAATAAGACCCAACTCCTGCTTTCAAGGTCCACCACCACCACCCTCCCCTGGCTGATGGATGAGACACAACCTTGTCCAAATGAAGGAACACTACTGCTATTCTTGGTGGGGGAGGTCCCTGGGGATGGTGGGGTGGTTAGCCCCTCTGCTCTGGAAGTTCTAATCAGAAGGGACAAGAGGAAGCATGCTTCCTGCTGACATGGCAGAGCCTGAACTAACAGCAATATCCCCTCCTGTCTTCTGCCAGGTTGAGGGCCCATCTCCCCAGATGGCACCCAGGCAAGAGGCCCTGACCTCCTGGCCCACCTGCAGGAACTGTCTACTGAGCACACAGAGCCCTTAGTGGGAGGGGTCACCAGAGGGACACCAACAGTTCAAGGGGACAGGCACCAGCTCCACCCACACCCACACCCACAACTGCCAAACACCCTGTACATCCAGGAGAGGAGTGTCTACAGGCAGAGGCAGGGTCCAGAAAGAGGCCCCAACTGGGATTCCATCTGAGGCCAGCAATCAAGTCTGTGGCCCAGGTCAGAGGTCAGCTGGGAGTCAGGGGCTGGACACCTTCCTTGGAGGTGGCTCGGGGTTCAGCCGGTGGTCAGGATCGATGGCACACCTAAAACCAGACCTGGGTCAGCCTTTCAGTAGGAGAGAGTTCTGGGTGGGATCCAGAGGCCTCGGCGAGTCACTGGGGTGACCCCTGAATCTTACTGCCTGTGGGTCACTTGCCAGGGAGCGGGGTGTGCAGTGGGGTGTGTCGGGCCTCCGGGGTGGGCAGGAGCCTGCACCCAGCCCTGTAGACTCCGCGCCCCTCATTCCTCCCAGCTGAGGTCATTCCGCCGGGCCCTGCCACCCTGGGCCTGGGAGGGGACCCAAAGGTTCCAAGGCGGCTCCCCGGGAGCACCTGTGACTCACACTCTGTGGGACTGCAGTTTCTGGCCTGCAGAGGATGGGTGCCTGGCCACAAACCCCGGGGCAGCCCCAGCGTCAGCTACTGGCCACTGAGTCTTTGCTGTGTGCCAGGCATGCTTCCAAAATTTTAGACAGATGCTTCTTTTAGGTCAGTGGCTTTTTCTAGCACAGTTTCTGGACGGAGACTACAGAGGCTCTGACACTTCAATCCGGGCCCCGGATTTAAGCCCTGGGTTGTATGAGGAACAAGACAGAGGGCTAGCGCCCCCAACCCCCCATTCCCCTCCACTCTGCAAACTGTGGTCTTGCTGAAACTCTGCACCTCCGCTGCCTCCCGCAAGATGCTTAAAGCCAGGGTCAAAATCTCTACGTGAGCAATCAGGTGGCACACAAAATTAAGGCGCTCAGCTGCTAACAAAAAGTTTGGAGGTTCAGGTCCAACCGGAGGTGCCTCCGAGGAAAGGCCTCGCCACCTACCTCTAAAACCTTGGCCATTGAAATCTCAGGGGGCACAGTTCTCCTCTGTCTCACCAGGGTGGGGTCCGTCCAATGGCAGCTTTAGGGGTAGGGCTCCAGCAGCAGCAGCCGGCAGGGGCTTTGGGGCCGGGTGTGCTTGAGCAGTGTTTGCGGTGTTGTGCCTTTTCTTCAAGCTCAAAACATCCCGGTGCGTGTCTGTTTCCTTTCCATGGGACAGCCCGCATCTGTGAGAAAGCAGCTGACCCCGGGAGAGGAAGGCGGGCCCAGTAAGATGCGCTGGCATTCTGGGGCAGCAGGGCAGGGGACGGCCACGTCTGGGTGGAGCTGAGGGATGTGTGGGGAAATGCCTTTCAACGTGGAGGGAATGGCATGAATCCACTGGGCCCCCGGGGGTGTGCCCAGGGTTCCCCCGAGGCAGCCATGGCATGCACTGAAGGCCACAGTGGCCCATTGACCATTCACCCCGTCCCCAGGCCCTGTGGCAGTCAAGGTAGGGGGTTTCAGGGGGCCGGGCAGCCAGTGCTAAGATTATCAACCCTTTTCACAGAAGAAGAAATTGAGATCTCCATGGGATGAACATCGTCACTGGGGTTGGTGACCTCCCAGGGGATGTTTCACCCAGCTCCGGTCTGTTGCTATGAACACCCTCCCGCCCCCTACACACACACACACACACACACACACACACACACACACACACATACACACACACACACACACACACACTGTTCTGTCTGACGTTCATCCTCCTAGGTGCTCAAGGACCCCTTTCGGTTTCCAGGTCAATCCCATTGGCCTGAGACGGTGGCCCACAGCCCAACCCTCCCTGCCTTTGAGTTACCTCCGCTGTTGTTTTCTCTTTTCAAATCGTGGTAAATAAATGCTTAACAAAACATGAGACGGCTCCACCATTTCTACCTGTGCATGCACCTCTTTGCTATCTTGTATTGACACCCTTGGAGAACATAACTCAGAAAGAAAGAGAGGGAGGAAGTCAACATCATATTATCACTGATACACAGGACGAATAAAAGAAAAGTGGTTTCTAATAATCAGATGCGGTTTGATATGCCCATGGTCAATCGGGGTCATTGGGAGAGGCCACCGCAGCTACAGTCACAGTGCAGACAGAGGCCGATGGAGGGCTGCTAGTCCTGCAGCCCTGTAGAGCGTCACTGCCAACCTGGGACCCTCAGCTCTCAGGCAAGTGCCAGAGAAAAGCAAACCTCATCTTCCCTCCGTTAACGGGGCAGATTTCAGGAAAGGACCGTGGCATGCCCTGAAGCGAGCTCCCAGGCTCAGACATTAAAAAAGGCAAGGAGCAAACAGGCCACCCCCCCCACCCCCCGCCAATGCCATAGCACGGGGTCTCTGGGATGTTCAGAACATCCCCGCCACCGTCATCCAGAGGTCCGCTGAGCTGCTCTGAGGCTGCAGCGCCATTCGCGTGCATCCACTCTGAGCGAGGACCTGGACGTGCACGGGAACGGTCTTGTCCAGAGGTTCCTAAACTTACATGGTCTGCTGTCCTCTTAAAAAAAAAATTCTTCATGACCTCCCTAGCCATGAAAACCTTTTTTTTGTTTGTTTGTTTGTTTGTTTTTGTGGGCATCACTGCCTCTGGTGGTTGTGGGCGCTACCCAGTGCCTCTCCTGAGAGCCACTGCTGGATTTGAACCGCCAAGCTCGCGGGCTGCAGTTCCGCACTCAACCACTTACGCCACCAGGGCTCAGCCCCATGAAAACCTTTTGTACTCCGGCCCAGAATCCAGGATAAAGTGTAGGTATTCGCTCTTACAATGCTCTTAGATCGTTGCACACCAGCCCCTGTGGGTTTCTGAGACTATCACCGCTTAGGGGCATAGAAAGGCCAGTCTCTCTCCCAAGGAGCCCTTGGAGGTTTTCCACTCCCGGCCCTGCGGAGGGCCTCCAGGGCTCCGACCCTCTCGGGATGGAAGAGAGGCAGTGGGACCTCACCAAGTGGGGAAACTGCTCACTTTGACAAGAAGGACAGAAAGTCTCTGGGTCCTTGATTGGTGAAGTCAAACCCACCAGTTCTGGAATCACCTGTGCCCAGCCTCCTTGCCACGTGAAATGTTAAAACCATCTCATGGACTCTCGGTGACTGGCGGTCCTGCGTGACCAGGTGCCAGGAAGTGGCTTTCCCCAGCTGGCAGCTGCCCGGGGTGTTCTGGCCCTCTGATGGCACCTCTCTCCCTGTGGCCTAACCAGCCGGAAGTCACCAGCCTTCTGGAACCCTCACAGTGAGCGGCAAACCCTGGGATGGATGGCATCTCCTCCAGGCTCTCTCTCCCCCTGCACCTCCTCTGACTCAAAAGACATTTGGATTAGAAACTGCATTCCTCACCAATGTCATCTTTTATGGTCTCAAGTACTCTACGGTGCCAATTAGCAGTCGAGCATCCTGCCCATGGGTCTGAGGAGCCAAGCTGTGGGGACACAGGGACAGACAGACCCCCTCTGCAGGGAGCTCTGCGGTGTCCCTCTGGGGACAGTGCAGGCCTGGAGGTGGGTGGGAACTGGCTGAAGGGGAGTGTGGAGGGAGTCAGGAGAGCCTCTTGTCAACACCCAACAGTCGGGAAGACATGGCAGCTACTTTTTTTCATTCAATGAGTTGTGTTTCTTGGGGGGGGGGGGGTTGTTTGTTTGTTTTTTTTACAAATTTGTATAGCAGAAAACCCCTCGGGCACAGTTCCCGATCATATGACCAGGGAGTGAGGAGCTGGTCACTGTCCAGGCCGAGGTCTCGCTCCCCGGTGACATGGGGTGGCAGTCTCCATTCCCTTTGTTCTCCAGTGGATCGCATACAAAACATTACATTTATAAATATTTGTTTACAGAGTTTGCGCAGATAGAAAATGGTTACAAAGTACACCCGGTTTGGCCAGGCCACAGGTTCCACCCCCCTCCCCTCCACTCCCCCACCAGGCCAGAGGTGTGTGCCGACCACCTCCCTGCACCCCATTAAAAGAGTGTGTGTCCTCGCACTTCCAATGGTCCTGGACAGAGGGAGAGGGAGAGACACTGGGGCATGGGATAGAAAGACAGAAGGACTGCAGAGGGGTGACGCTCCCGGAGGCCTGTGTAGCATCCATGCAGGACCTACCTGAGGCCTCCGCACAAACAGAAAGGTGCATTCCAAAAACAAAGGAAAAGCCTTAAAGTCTTGAACACAGCGTGACAGGACCACATCTTCTCCAGCCACAGCCTTGCGCTAACTCCTCTGGGTTCCCTCAGCAGAGGAAGGTCACTGTGGGTCAGGGGGGTCCTCTCCAGATCCCTTACTGGAAACCTCCTTCCTCAGGCTCACCGGACGTCCAAGTCCCTCTCTGGTCTCCCGTACCCTCTCCCCCTTTCCTCGTGGTGATTGACAAACACCACGACCTGGCCCTGGTCTCACGTCCACGGCGTCCACTGTTTGCCCACCTGGAACATTCTGCACATGGGCTCGTTTCCCTTGTCAGTCCCACCCGTGCCCCGGGATGGGTCTCCTCCCGAAAATTCAGACTCTTTGCACCTCTCCCTAAGCCCCCAGGGAGGCCTCCGTCCTCGAGGCAGGTATGGGCTGCACACCTTATGACTGTCTCCGGGTATTGTCTCGAACAGTTACTTTCATCTTGTATTGTTATTCATCTGTTCAGTATGTGTGTCCCGCTCCTCACCACCCCCACCCGAGCTCTTGGAGGCCGGAGACTTGTCTTACTCACGACTTCCCAGCACCTGGCCCAGCACTGGCACCGGCCTGCTAGGGGGGTTGGTTTAATGTGCCTTTGCTCCCAAGAGTGACTCAAGGTCCACACTTCCTACATGGAGATAATAGAATTAGGTGGGGGGTGGGGAGGATGTGATGGAGGGAAACCTCCTCAAATGACTGCCATCTATCTACAAGGGATGTTCCTGTACCTCTTTTGCTGTAGGGAAGGGACATGACCCACCCATCTGAGCTGGAACAGGGAGAACTCTGTGAGCCAGAGATGCAGACAGAAGACAGAGAGGCCACAAGACAGGGGGCCAAGCTGACACCGAGAGGGAACAAGATTGCCCTGAGGACAGAAAAAGCCGGGTGATGGTCGGAGGAGAAGGGGGGCAAGGGAAGACTGCAAGAGACTGGTGGCTGGGTGAGGCAGCAATCCACAGAGACAAGTAAACAAACGGGCAAAGAGACAAAGGGAGATAGATAGCAAGTAAAGCTGAGAGAGGCAGCCGGGCAGCAGCAGGGTGGAGAAGGGCTTAGGCTCCAGGCCGCCAGGGCCCCTCCCTCCCTGCTGCCTCTCAGCCAGTCTGGGCTCTTGAAACTCCTGCATGTTGGAGCTTGAAGGCCAGGAGTCAGGAGGCCAAACTGGAAGAAAACCAAGGGCCTCTCGGCGGGAGGCGTGCACCCGGGAAGGTGGTAGTGGGACCAAGAGATCTTGCCCTGTCCCCTGTCCCAGGCATCAGCCACCCACTCCTCTCCTTAGCCAATGCCCGCACCCACTGACCGAGCTGGGCTAACATGGGACTCCTTCTCCAAGGCTCAGCTGGGGACACAGAGAGGGAGTGGCCCAACTGAGACCACGGTGGTTGGGGGTGGGGGAGGGGGGAGATCAGGAATGAAAGGGAAGCTGGGATTAAAGTTTCAGTAACCTGCCTCGAAAGCAGTGAAGCATTGTGAAGGCCAGGATTCCTGGGTGCTGAGTAAGGCAGCCATAGAAGCATGGCTGGAGAGAGGAAGTGTGCCAGGCACTACCAGGCACAAGGCAGGCAAGGGCTGGAGGGCCCAGCTGTAGTCTCCCCAACACCTCCTCCATGTGCATCCTGTTTCTCAGAAGTCTGGCTGGGCATCCATTGCCTGAGAGCTTAGCACTCCAAAATAAAAGGCAGACTGGAGGTCCTGGGTCAGGGATTTGGGGAATTTAGGCTTCAGAAAGATTGATGTAGGTGTGCTAAGAAACGAAATAGAAGGATCTGGAAAAGGCCAAGCATGGAGACAGCCGAAAAGACCCAGTGCATGCCACCAGGAAGTCATTCCCACCCTTGAACACCTTTATTGACACAGGAAGTCAATCAGAAGTCAACATCCACAGACTAACCCTAACCCCAACCCTGATGGCAGACTGAACCCTAAAACTGTCCTCAGACAGAAGTTCAACGCTGACCAAGACTCACCATAAAACCTGTCCTGAGACTCAGTGCTAATCCCAACTCTCCAACTACATGGAGCCTGATCTTGGCTACTGGTCCCTAGAACTGTCTACTTCTCAAAAAGTTTTAGGGAAAGAACATGTAGATGTGTCTCGAGATGTTCTCCCCATCCCAAAACACACAGCTGAGGGGCTTGACAGGAAGGACTTTAGACTGCACAAGAAACCAGCCATCAACCCTTTGCTTTGCACCATTCCATCCCTCTCTCGTGGCCTCTCAAGGCTCTTGCTAATCCACTGCTCCAACAACAGAGGCCCTGAACCAAATCTTACCAATTGCGTATCCCTTCTTTCCCACAATAACCCAAATGACAAGGCTCTCACCTTTCTCTGAACTTGTGTAGCCTGTGAGTTACTAATCCAAGTGGCCACTAATCCCAAACATCCCTTCTATTATCTTCTTAAGCCGTTGGGTGAAAATAATCTACCTGAGTAGACAGTAATTTTTCACTATTATAAACAAAGTTGTGATGAACACTCTTATCAGGTTCTTTATGAACATCCCAAAGCACCTTTCCATTGTATAATTGAAAAAGATTGAAGACTAAAGTGATACATAAAATAAAAAAATTTAAGTCAAATCATTCTTAAAGATTATGATAAAAATTATCAATTTCTTAACCCTCTCCCTCCCTCCCTTGAGACCCACTCCTCAAAACTAGTGACTTTCAATTCCATGGTATTTAATTGAATACTTCTAAATAATGTCATTGTATCCTACAATCTTCTTCATTAAAAATACCTCCCCCCCACTCCAAAATAAAACCCCATAAAAGGCAACTATCCACTTGGACTTCTCCAGATGGAATAACTGGAAATCAAATCAACTGCATCTGTGAGTAAGCACTTTGGAGAAGCTCAATATCAACAACCCTATGTCATCAAACCACAACGCTGGGTCTCCTGGACCAAGCCAGCCCTTGCTGGTCTGTCAGTCCAGGTTGAAGCTGAGGAACCTTGAGATAAGTCCACAAGATCCAGAATAAGATCTTGCACCTTTCCTATCTGAATTTTGAGGACATCTCAAGGGAATATTTGAAGCACTGTGCACTAGTAACAGAAGATTTGATCATCTGGGGGAAAATAGCAAGAACATGACACTTGAAGGAAGCAAAAGATCATTAAAAAAAACAGAAAAGAAAGAAAAAAAGTCGATGTGGATGTCAGAAAAGTCTCAAAAACTTGCTCTTAATTGCTGTGTAGCTAAGGCAATTGGATGACAGGATGAAGTCAAGAGTTGGGTAGAAAATGTCAAAGGATAGCTTGAGAAAACAACATATAACATTATTTAAAAAAAACCAACATTATACTAAAATGTGCAAAGACCTAGAAATAGAATACCAAAAAGAACACACACATTATATCCTAAACTAAAAGAACAGAAGGAAAAAGTCAAGCCTTGAGTTGCGACATCTGAAGATCCCATGAGCAAAATATTAAACAATGCAGGAAGTATCAGAAGGAAATGGAAAGTATAAACAGAGTCCCTGTAACAAAAAGAACTGGTCTGTATACAACCATTTCTAGATGTAGCACATGAGCAAGAATCAATGGTACTGAATGCCTTCACTGAAGGCATCAGTGGAAAACAAGGCTCCAGGAATTGATGGAATACCAACTGGAATGTTTCAACAAGCTAATGAAGCACTTGGAAGCACTCGCTCAACCATTTATGCCAAGAAATTTGGATGACAGCTACCTGGCCAACTGACTGGAAGAGATGTATATCTGTATACATTCCAAAGAAAGGTGACTCATCAGAATGTGAAAAATATAGAATAATATCATTGATATCACACGCAAGGAAAATGTTGCTGGAAACCTTCCAACAACAATACCTTTATGTTGACAGGAAGCTGCCAGCGGTTAAGACTAGACTCAAAAGAGGATATTGCTGATACCCACTGGATCTTGGATGAGAGGAGAAAATACCAGAAAGATGTTTACTTCTATTTTATTTACCAGGCAAAGGCATTCAACTGTGGGGATCATAAAACCAGTGACTGAGATTTAGAAGGATGCAAATTCAAAGCGCAGTTCGTTTTGCTCATGTAGAAACTGCACATGGATTAAGAGAGAGTGGTGTCCATAGACCAAGGGAACATGCAGAGCCGAACATCAAGAAAGGTGCGTGTTGGGGTTTCATGCTCTAGCCGTACTTATTGAATCTGTGTGCTTGGCAAATCATCAGACAAGGAGGAAGGCTGATTAGCAGCCTACAATGTGCAGGTGATACAACCTTGTTTTCTGAAAGTGAGGAGGCTTGAAGCACTTGCTGGTGAAGATTGAGGATTGCAGATTTTTATATGAATTACAACCCAATGTAAAGAAGACCAGAATCCTCACAACTGGATCAAGAGGTAACATCATGACAATTGGAGAACAGATTGACGTTGTCAAGGATTTCATCTTGCTTGAATTCACATTCAATGTTCGTGGCAACAGTAGTCAAGAAATCAAATGATACATTGCATTGAGTAAATCTGCTGCACAAGACCTTTTTAAAGTATTAAGTAGCAAGGATGTCACTTTGAGGACTAAAATGGGCCTGACCAAAGCCATGGTATTTTTATGGGCCTCATATGCATATGAATACATAATTCAGCAAAGGATGCTTCTATTGCATAAAATACCAATCACAACCATAAAAATGAAGATCATGGTTATAACCATTTGACTAGGATATCAATTTATAGACTTACGAGGCTAGATTTGAAAAATCCATTTGTGGGCAGTATAATATTAAACTATAATAATATATAAATATGCAGTCTTTAAGAAAAAAATCAGCGATAGAAAGTGTGTTAGGGTTAGGCAGGGTTCTCTAGAGAAACAAAACCAGGACACTTATGAATATATATATATATATATACTTATGAATATATATATATATATATATACAGCACAAAGAAATTTAACAGCTAATTAGTCCACACAGCAGTACAGAAGGCTCAATTCAACTCACTTTCATGGAACAGTTAATAGATTGAAAGTTCAACTCACAAGAGCTTGTGGGTCCAAGGTCAAGGAAGCAGACAGCTGAGTCTTCCCTCCGGCAATGCAGACAGTCTGCCCGCAGGCAGCAAACAGCAGGGCGGGTCACCCGCAGTCAGCAACTCGTGAGCTTAGTGAAGCAGACCCATATGGGATATGGACCGCAAGCACTGCAAGCTGACAGGATGCACCAGCCTCCAGCTCAAGCAACGTGCACACCAGAAGCATGGCAAGGCAGGACCCAGAGGAGCTAGAGTTTGCTCTCGTGACACAATCCACGGGATGGGTGTCCCACGGGTAGTGAGGCCCACATGTTGAGGCAGAGAACTGACTAAAGCAGCCGCAAGCTGATCTGATCACCAGAGTGCAAGAGTGTGAGGGGCGGGATTTGCGGACTATTTCTCTCTCTGCCTTTCAATCAAGCTACAACTTGATTAATCCCACCTGTTCCTATTGCTTGGGTTGGCGCGATAAACCTACCTATCACAGAGAGTTTAGTTATTTGTTGGTCTGCTCTTATCATGTCTGTATGCAATCAATACTTCTACTATTTCTGAATCCCACAAGTGAAGCACTATCAAGCAAACGTCTGTCCACGAACCATATAAAAATTTTACGTCAAGGACAAATAATTAAGATTCGGGACTCAATAAAGTTTGCATTTCCAAATGGTTTCACATGGTCAGAAGCACCCTCCAGTTATCAAGTGTCCGATAATCCGTTTCCCCCAAATGAATGACCTATTCATGTTGTGAGGTGGCAGTGACAGGGCATGTGACCTTAGATGGTAACCACAGTCACGCTCTTAGGAAGCACTCCCTCTTCACATTCAGGATGTGAGCAACAAGTACAAGGTTAGAAAAATCAACTCTTATTGGCTATGGGCATTTTCATAGCATTTTATAAAGCCTGATTTAAATTTTACAAAACTCTCCAGCAAAACAAAACACCCAAATGTATGCTGAAGGTATGCTCCTCAAAGCAGTTAGTCCCAACTTCCACCTGGATCTCTAGGAATGGTTCGCAGTTCTGAGCCAAGCTTTAGAGCGACATTTCCAGCAGTCTGTGTAGGCTTGATTCCCACTCCATCATTGCTGGTAATTGCACTTGTTGCTGCAGGTACTTTAAATTCTGCTGCTGCAAACTTTAAGACTGTTGTGAAAGGGGTACTTTCAGGAACTAAGCACTTTGTAAAGTAGCCATGACTGACGTCAGCATGATCTTAAAGGAAACCTTTCACACAGTGATTCGGTTTGGGTGAGGCATCCAGTCAACACGTCAGTGTTCCACTCCCTCTGCCCTCTCAGCGTTCTGCCCAATATTCTTAATATCACATATAGGTAAACTTTTATCAAAGAAAATGAAAACGTGGTTGTAGTTAGTATGTGGACAGGGAACTTCAGAAATTTAAACCAGATTCAAAAAGAGGATATGGAACCAAGACCATGACTTCTGATGTCAAATGGATCTTGACTGAAAGCAGAAAATACCAGAATCATGTTTATCTGTGTTTTATTAATTATGCAAAGGCACTTGAGTGCATCATAACAAAGTAAAAGTAACATCAAGAAGAATGGGAACTTCAGAACACTTAATTACACTCAGGTGAAACCTATGCTTAAACCAAGAGAAAGCCATTCAAACAGAACAAGGGAATACTGCATGGTTTAAAATCAGAAAAGGTGGAGCTGAGCCCTGGTGGAGTAGTGGTTGTGCACGGGGCTGCGACCCACTGGGATGGAGGTTCAATTCCAGCAGTGGCTTCACAGGAGCAAAGGCTGGGCTTCCTACTCCCACCACCAGAGGGCAGTGATGCCCCCCCCCAAAAAAAATGAGAAAAGGTTTTGTGACAGGGTGATAGTCTACCACCATATACATCTGCCTGTTGTTGTAAGGTGCTGTTCAGTTTATTCTTACCATAGTGACCCTACGTAAAACAAAACAAAGTAAAGCACTGATTTTACTAACTGTTATGTTTGAGTCCATTGTTATAGCGATGCTATTAATTCATTTCCCTGAGTATCTTCCTCTTTTTTGCTCACCCTTCACTTTACGAAGTATGATTCTCTTCCCCCAAGAATCTGTCCCTTCTGATACATGTCCAAAGCGCATGAGTCTTGCCATCCTTGAGTCTAAGGAACACCGGTGGTACTTCTTCCAAGACATATGTATTCCTCGCAGTCTAAGGCCAATTACATAATCGTCACTAGCACCTCCATTTAAGTGCATCAGTTCTTCTTTGATCTTCCTCATTCATTGTACAGTTTTCACATACGTATGAGGCAATTGGAAATAACTTTCCTCGAGTCATGCAAAGTGACATCTTTGCTTGAAATATGTTAAAAAGCTCATTTGCAATATATTTGGCCAACATGATATGTCCTTTGATTTCTTCACTGAGGATCGCTAGGATCCAGGTAAAATGAGATTCTTGGCATCTTTTCTCACTTTATCCCCATGTTGCTGACTGATTCAGTCAGGAGGATACATATTTTTTAAATGTTCAGATATAGTTCATATTGAAGACTATAGCCTTCGATCATCATCAGTAAGTACCTCAAGTTCTTCACTTCCGGCAAGTACTGTTATGTCATCATTATATTGCAGGCTGTTAACAAGTCTTCCTCCAATCTTGATGCTACATTTCTCTTCGTGTATCCCAGTTTCCCAGATCTTTTGCTTAGCATAGAGTTGAGGAACTATGATGAAAGTATACAGCGCTTTCCTGATTTTAAACCATTCAATATCCTCCTCTTCTGTTCAAGTGACTGTCTCTTGACCTGTGGACAGGTTCTCTCTGAGCACAATTTAGCATTCAGAAATGTCCATTCTTCACAATGTCATCCATAGTTTGCTGTGACCCACATAGTCAAATGCCTGAAGAGTCGATTAAAAATAAAAGTATTTTTCTAGTATTTTCTGCTTTCAGTCGAACTATGTTAGCAGTGATTTCCCTGAAACTGACTTGAATTTTTGGCAGCTCCTTGTCCAAGTACTGCTGCAGCCATTTAAAAATTATCTTCTTCAAAATTGTACTTGCTAGTGATCTTAATGATATTTTCTATGTTTGGCAATTTCCACATCTCTTTGGTTACTTTTCTTTGGAATTTCTACAAATATGGACCTCTTCCAATTGACTGTAATTGAAATTAGCATTGGCAGGGAGTGCTTCCAGCTTATTGAAATGTTTCCATTGATATGCTGTCAATTCTTGAAGCCCGGTTTGAAAAGTGGGTGAAGGGAGACGTCAGACAGTGTAAGACATGGCAAAATAATAATAACAAATTATCAAGCGTTCGTGATGGAGAGGAGAGAGAGGGAGGGGAAAACACAAGGAGCTGATACCAAGGGCTCACATAGAAAGAGACTGTTTTGAGAATGATGACGGCAGCAAATGTACAAATGTGCCTGACACCATGGATGGATGGATGGATTGTGATAAGAATAGCATGAGTCCCTAATAAGATGGTTTTTTAAAATCCCAGTCTAGTCCAGATCAAGTCTGTAAGTTCTGTATTAGCCCATATGTCCAATATTAGTTCATGAATTCTTCTTCAGATTCATGTAGCACATGTAATGATGCAGACTAGAGGATGGTCACAGACCAGTGAGTTGAAAGTCCTGTAGATCTAATGGAGATAGAAGCATCTTGAGGGCTCTGGCTGCCATTAGCATGGCTCCATGTGGCTTGTCAACAGGAAGGTGAAGCAGAGAGAGAAGAAGCGAGTGTGGCCCACCTCTTCTGATGGTGGAATCGAGAGACGAGAAGTTCCCAGTATGCTCACGAGAGGCCCACACCCACAAGGAGGGATCATCAGGCTGTGACCTGATTGACAGGCTAGCCTCCACCTCTTCATTCTTTGATCAGGTTGACATGAAATTGTGTACCACTCACAGCATTTTACTTCAAGAGAGATCTGGAAATGTTCTCTCTGATGATGATGCAATGCCGTCTCTTCAATTTGTCGTGGTCAGTAGAGTAAATCTATGATTCTCTGACCCAAAATGGACAGTCAAGTTCATTTCATCTCACTAACATCTATCTTTATCGGTTCCATTTTGGTTTTGAAAATCCCGGTTTTTCCTGGATTCACACATTGTACATGTTTCTATTATCAATAAAACAGCTGTTTTTTTCCCATTTTGAAGCATGTCATTCAATCAGTATGATGAGCATCCAATCCTATAAGCTGGGCTATGTGAAAAAGAATGCAGCTTCAGGATTGGAAGGAGATGGATTAAAAACAACCTGCAAAATGCATAAGATTCCCTCTTGCTGTCTTTAGACTTAAAACACTTGATAGTGAAGATCAAGGCTACCTTCCGCCCACCGTGTAGAGTACATCTCATCCTAAAGCACAAAGCACACTTGTAACTGGACCAATAAGGGACCTCATGATAAAATGGAGCAAACATGGATACTGTCAAGGATTGCACTTTGCTTGGATACACATTCAACACCCGTGAAAGTATTAGTCAAGATATCACCGGATGTACCGCATTGATTGCATAAATCTGCTGCAAAGGACTTCTTTAAAGTGCTAAACAGCAAAGACGTCACTTTGAGGATTCAAGTGCACCTGACACAAGTCGTGGTACTTCCATCTCCTCGTAAGGCAAACCTGGACAAGTAATAAGGAAAACCAAAGAATTTATTGATTTGAATTAGGGTGTTCGCAAAGACTCTTGATGATACCATGGACTGTCGACAAAGGAACAAATCTGTGTTAGAGGAAAGATGGTGAGGAGGCTCCTTAGAAGGGAGGATTAAAAGCTCTTGCCTCGGATGCTTTAGACGTGCTCCTAGGAAGGACCAGTCTAGGGAGGAGAGCATTATGCTTGGTAGAGAGCAAAAAAAGGAACTGGATTGATAGGTTGCCTACAACAAGGGGCTCAAACATATCATGGGTTATGGGGCAAACACAGTAGGTATTGTGAGGACAGAGCAGTACTGAGCAGTATTGTCGTACTGTTGTCATAGGGTCGCTATGAGTGGGGGCTTTCTCAGGGGTACCTAACAACTCCCTAAAGCTAGCCCATTGGCTAGGTTTCTGGGTGCCTCCTAAGGGACGGGTATTGAGAGTGTCTGTATTGAATATGACATTCAACTTACACTTGTGGACCTTAAAGCCTACAGTCTTCTACCCGAGTCAGGAGAGGTAGCTATTAGATGGTACGGAATTGGAGAGGGGTGCTAGGGATCTATTAGCACCTTATAGAACGTTTAAACTGTACTTCATGTGTCCGCCATATACATTCTCCTTCCACTACTTTCTTCCAGAGGTATTTCATAACTGTGATTCTTGGGCCTTCTGGGGAAACTGAGACCCTGGGTGGTACCAAGGGTTAACGGGCTCAGCTATAAACAAAAAAGGTAAGGGGGGGGGGTTCAAGTCTACCTGGAGGCACCTCAGAAGAAAGGCCCTGTCACTTGCTTGTCAAAAATCAGCCGTTGCACAACACAGTATAATGAAGGACGCGGAATTAAACCAGTAGCATTTGTGGAGTTGGAGTATGTTCTCATGTATATATCTTTGCCACAATTAGGACAAAAATGCTAAGTACATGGATAACAAAGACTACACGGCAGAGGAAAAGGTTCTAGAATTGCACATAATGACAATTGCACTCTTCTTCATATGATTGAATTATTGAATTGCATGACATGTGGATGGAGGGTTCACAGAACTGTTGAAATAAATCATTAAATAAAAGTATTCTTGGGCTGAGCACTGGTGGCATAGTGGTTGAGTGCAGGACTGCGCCCATGGGCTTGGTGGTTCAAATCCAGCAGCAGCTCTCCAGGAGCAAAGCTGGGTAGCTCCCACGACCACCAGAGGGCAATGAAGACCAAAAAAAATTTTTTAATTATTCTTAAAAAGATACTTTAAAAAATCAGCCAGTGAAAAACCCATGAACAGAGTCATCCTCTAATATAGGAGTCAGAAGGCACTCGTCTGATGCTGTTCTAATGTCACAAACCAGGGAGGCTTTCAACCTTTTCAGGTTGCCCAGTAACTTACCACTTACCTACTAACTTCAAAGCATACAAAATTGCCTCACTTCTTTCTTCCCATCAATTCTCCCACCCTTGTATATTCAGGCCCTTTTAGACAATCTCTTTACTGCAGTGGTTCTCAACCTTCTTAATGCCACGACCCTTTCACACAGTTCCTCAAGTCATAGTGACCCCTCAACCATAAAATTATTTTCATTTCTATTTCATGACTATAATTTTGTTACTCTTATGAATGGGGCAATCCCTGAGAAAGGGTGATTCAACACCCAAAGGAGTTGCGACCGACAGATTGAAAACCGCTCCTTTACTATAACTTTAGTGAGGTTTCAGGAGAGAGTAAAATTAAAGGCACGTGTTCAATTTGCCATTCTTTCCTCATCCATAGATGTTTTCAGCTTCCAAAGCTATGTTGACCAACGTCACTGTCATCTCCTTGTTGTTTTACACTTCCTTTTTCACTTTATGTCAGGGTAGCAGAGTTTCAGGAGGGGGCAGAGAAAATCCCATGTATGCTCCACCATATTTAACTCAGCGTTACAATTGTATGTTTCAGACAAATTCCTTCTCAGAAGTGGAATTACTGTATCAAAAGGCTAGCATGCTTTAAAGCTATTGATAGACACAAGGTTGGAAATATAGGCCACACTCCTCAGGGGACAAATAACAGAAATGTGGATAAAGGGAGACAACAGAGTATGTAAAACACAAACTGACAATAATTATACTTGATCAAGGATTCACTGGGGTGGATGAGTGGGTGTAGGAGGGAGGGAGGGAGGGAGGGGAAAAGAGAGGAGCAGACACCGAGGACTCAAGTAGAAAGAAAATGTTTTGGAAATGTTGATAGCAACATATGTATAAGTATGTTGAATACAAACAACGGGAGGTGAAAGTTGCAGTTTCTCTACACTCAAGCAAGCATTGTGCAATAATATCCCTTTTAATTTGGGTCAGTTGGTTAAAGGGAAAAGATATCTCAGTTTGTACTTATTTTTCTACTGAGTATCAATGGTTTTAATTTGTTTATCAGTTTTTATTCATTTTTACAGTGAGATCATTTTTGTACTGACATTTAAGGGTTCTTTGTAAGAGTATTTTTTACTGCAAAAATTTCCTCACTTTGACATATTAATCTTCTAGTGTTAGAAAAACTACTTTTACAGCATGAATTTGCTCTAAAAACTATATAAGATCGCGGCTGAGCCCTGGTGGCGTAGTGGTTGTGCGCGGGACTGCGGCCCACTGGGACGGAGGTTCAATTCCAGCTCCCAGGAGCAAAGGCTGGGCCTCCTACTCCCACCACCTGAGGGCAGTGATGCCTAAAAAAAAAAAAAGAAAAAAAAGAAAAGAAAAAAAACTATATAAGATAATATACAAATATATTCATATATAACTTTATCATATAGATTACAGTATCAGGAATGGAAAGGTCTTTCCCATCCTGAGACAGTAAAAGTAATCTCCTGTCTTATTCTTTGCTAATATGAGAGGTCTTCAAAAACTTCAAAAAAATACATAGTATAAAAAAAATTATGCTGGGTCTCAAAAATTTTTCACACTAAAATAAATTTGTGTTAATTTGTTATCGCATGTCTGACCAGGATCTGATTGAAAGTCTTTAAAAGGATAAGGCATCCATTTGAAAAGCACTCCCATTAAAGCAACCTATATTCTACTAAAAATTGCAGCAAGAATAAACATAAAATTTATATTGATACTTGGGTAGGAAAATGATGAAGCCACTGATGCTTTATGAAAAGTTTTTAAGAGCAATGCTCCAAATAAATCTTTTATATCTGGATAACTCATTTAAGAAAGGATGAGTCGAAGGTGAGGTCCACACCAGCAGACCATCCCTGTCAATTTTCATGGAAAAATTAATCTTGTTCGTGCTTTCACGAACCGATGACTAACAACAGAAACAATAGTCCACATCATAGATCATAGAACCATACACAGTTCTGACTGAAAAATGAAAGCGGAGCAAATGTCTTCTCACTGACTACAAAAACTGTTGTCCCCACATCAGCTGCAGATGAGAGTCCAGCTTTCCAGGGAAATTGTGAACGCATGAGATCCTGAAGCAGTTCTTCAAAGAATCCTAGCAGGATATGAACTGTGATGTTACCAGTGTGGTCCAGAAGACAAAACTCAGTGAAAGTCAAGGCTATGGAGAGGGGGAAGTCATGCAGCCAAAGGGAAGGCAGATGAGAGCAAAGATTAGGGCAACAATTTTCTGGGATGCTCAAGGAATTTTTCTTGTTGACGTTGTGGAGGTTCAAAAGCCGATTTTTATATACCTATTATGAGTGTGTTTTGAGAAAGCTAGTCAAAGCTTTAGCTGAAAAACTCCCAGGAAAGCTTCATCTGAGAATCTTTCTACATCGTAACGATGTTCCTGCTCATTTCTTTCATCATCAAACAGGGTATTTTTTGCTAGAATTTCCATGATAAATCACTAGATAGGTATTTACCTAAACATCTTGATTTGGCTCTTTATGATGATTTATTTGGAGAAAGATGAGGCTATTTACTTCTGCAAAGGTTTACAGCCTTGAAAACCCTAGACAAGATTGCTATGGGTCAGCATCGATTCAATGGTAGTGGGTTTGACTTCTTTTTGTCTCCTTAAAAGATATCTTTAAAGAACAACCATTTTTCTTCAGTTAATATTGTGGAAAAAAGACTGAATTGATGTGGTTCAATTCCAAGGACCCACAATTCTTTAGGGATAGACTATATGGTTGGTACTATTGCTTACAAAATTGTGATGAACTTGATGGAGTTTATGGTGAGAAACAAATTTTTTATTTTTGTTTTTAATTTTAAATTCCATTTTCCACAAACTTTAAAAAATCCCCTCACACATTCATGGCTTAATGTTTTCATTTAAATATATAATTAATGTGAAATATACTTTTGTTATAAGGAATGAAGGGAATCCAGGTACATTTTTCTTTAAAAAGGAGGCAACTATTTTAAATACCATTATCATCAATTGCTTTCTCTACTTTTAAATTGCATCTTTATATTATGCTAAACCCTTATGAGCACAGTGTTGACTTTGGATTTTCTTTTTATATATAAATCATTTTATTGGGGGCTGTTACAGCTCTTATAATAATTCATACGTCAATTGTATCAAAACATTTGTACCTATGTTGCCATCATCATTTTCACAATGTTTTCTTTCCAGTTCATCCCTTGGTATCAGTTCCTCTTTGTCCCCTCCCTCCCCACTTTCCCACCCTGGGGAACCCTTGATAAATTATTCTTTTCATACCTTATACCATTTGCTGTCCCCCTTCATCCATGTTTCTGTCGTTCTGAGGCGAGAAAGGGTTGGACTTTCTGTGACCTCTATTTTCACATGGTCTATTCTGCTGTTGTAATGAATCTGTTTTATTTTCTATGTTCTTTTCGTGTATTTTAACAGCTGGTAGAAAACAACGATCCCTTCATTACTTTTCTTTTTTATAATCTCATTAACTGATCTTTCATATTGAACGTTTACATAAACTTTCGAGTTTTTTTTTTCAGGTGGAAAAATATCGTTGAATTTTGGTAGGTAAGTAAGTGGGGGAGAATTGATAAATTTATGAGCATCTTCCCATAGAGACATTTAATATGGATTGACATCAGTAATTATTGCTATTAGGTATAATTACATTAAATTGCTGATATTTGACTTGTCCTTCCCTACAATAACAGCAAAATTATATGGTTTAACCCAACAGTAGAAAGGTAATTGTTTGTTTTTAAAAATATTTGTTTTTCCATTTTTCTATGGAACTCAGGTGCAAAGAATTGGATTAATCATACTCGTAGACTCATGACTCACCTTTATGATTGGTCCATGCATGACCTGCTCTTATGTATCTGGTTATTTAGTTCAGTAGGTCGTGCGGTAGCTTGTCTCCAAGACAGTTGCCTACCACCAGCTCCTTTCTTCTCTGTGTTGCGTACTTTTTACACTTTGAGAAACAGAGTCTACTCCTCTCCTGGCCTGAATTGGCAGCAGAAACAATCTTCTGCAATGTCGGAGGCAGGATCAAAAACGACCTCACAGCTTCCACGTGGGCCTCTCAGTACACTCGCTCAGTGCGTCGCTGTGCCCAGAGACCCTGGAGCCAGCGCGCTGTAAGAAAGCAACGAGGAGAGAAGGAGACAGAAGTGATTGGCAAGCCTCCAGCTGTTCCAACCTCTGGCTATGGAGCACATCTCAATGGAGACCCCAAACATGCTGGAACAAAAAAAATGCCTGTGCTCTCTTTGGATTGCTGAGTCATAGAACTAGGAGAAATAATGACACAATGCCATTTTAAGCCATTAAGTGTCACAGGGCTAGTCACTTAGCAACGAAGAAATGGTATCGTTACTGAATTCGTTATTTAATTATAATTACGGAAGCTTCATAATTACCTTCATCATTACAGAAGCTTCTGTGAATGCACTACCCCAAACAAAAGCCGGGATCTTGACAATAACCTGCACCTAACCATCTGATTACCCTTCAGCCCACTCCTTCCCCAGTCTCCTCTAATTCAAGCTCATCCTCATCCCTCATGTCATAGGCGTTGGTTACTCGCTTTCCTTTTGGAAAAAATTAAAATGTATGTATTCTTAAAGTTTTTTTTAACTTTGTGAACATGATCACATGATGCACGTAATTCTTTTGGCCCTCTAGCCCTATCCTGTTCTTTGATGCCATCACGTCAGTTCTGGCACATAGTGTCCCCGGTACAGCAGAAGGAAACACCCCCTGGCCTCTGCCATCCTCACCATCGCCTTCATCTTTGACCCATTGTTGCGACCACTGGGTCGCTCTGTCCTATCAAAGGTCTTCCTCTTTTTCTCTGCCCCTCTACTTTACCGAGCATGATGTCCTTCTCCTGGGACTGGTCTCTCTTGACCACATGGCCCTCGTCCATGAGACACAGTCTCACCGTCTTTGCCTCTAAGGAACACCCTGGCTGTCTTTCTTCTAAGACAGGTTCATTTTTTCTTTTGGCAGTCCATGGCACTTTCAATATTCTTTGCCAGCACCATCATTCCAATGGATTAATCCTTCTTTAGTAGTCCTTACTCGTTACCCAACTTTCACATGGATATAAGGCAATTTAAAACACCATGGCTTGGGTCAAGCACACCTTGGTCCTCCAAGCAACTTCTTGATTTCTATTTTACTATAATAATATTTATCTTTATAGCAAATTATGCAAAACATTATGAAATAGTGAGAATCCCAGAATAGTTCATCATGCTGATACCGAATCAGTGCATGGATCAAGAGGCAGTGGTTTGAACAGAACGAGTTTGAAAGATCAAAATTTGATAAAGTTCAAAATAGGATACAGCAGGAGGGTATCCTTTGACCTTAATTATTCAATCCGCATGCAGGACAATCAGAGAAGCTGGACTATCTGAAGGGCACAGTATTAGCATTAGAGGAAGACTCATTCTCTAACTGTGGCATGCAAATGAGAGACAACTGCTTATTGAAAGTAAAGAAAACTTGAAGCAACTTGACTGATATAACTCAAAGACCACATCTTTCAGGATGGATTACACCTCCATATAAAGGGGAAAAGTCACACTTTTACAAATAAATAAGCAGCACCATAGTCAATCAAAGTTGTCAAAAGATTTGGTTTCACTTGTATTCACAGTCACTGCCCATGAAAGCAACAGTCAGGAAATCAAATGTTGTCTCTCTGAAGTAAAAGACCTCTTTAAAAAAACAAATCTGTTCCTTTGAGAACTAAGGCGCACCTAACTAGCTACGGTGTTTTTGCCATTCCCTAGTGATGTGCAATGAACACAAGGAAGAGCCTCAGCAGGACAATTTGACACAAGGGGTGCCACAAAGGACTCAGAGGTAGGTTAGGACAAGAAGTCCTGTGGCATATTGCATTGGACAAGCTGCTGCAAAAGACTTCTTTAAAGGTTTAGTGATCTCAGATGTCACTTTGGTGAATAAGGGACCCAAAGCTTATCAATCAACTCATATAATAGGCTTCCAAAAATGAACAGTGAAAGAAGAGCTGATATATTTGAATTGCTGTCACTGGGGAAGAATAACTGACTGCTTAAAGAATGAGCAGATTAAAATCGAAGATATAGAGCCACAAGATATAGAGACGTCAGCTTGCTTACTTTAGACACGCCATTAAGACCAATCACTAAGAAAGGACATCTTGTTTGGTTAAATTTAGGGCCAGAGGAAATTAAGAAAACCCTCGATAAAAAGGGAATGACACAAAAGCCACAACAATGAACTCAAGCATCCCAATCTCGTGGAGCTGGTGCAGGACCAAGACAACTTACAGTTCTAAGAGAAGTTGCCCTAAGTCAAAGCTAATTCCCAACAGTCATCCATAGTACTGTGTACTAATTTAGTTCACTTGTTTTATGCTGTTTTATTCACCCATCGATGGGTATTCAGATGGTTATTAGATTTTTGTTATTGTGAAAAGTGCTGAGAATATTTTCATACAGGCCTCTGTTAACATGTGTAATAATTTCTCTTGGGTAGATTCACGTACCTAGACGTAAAACAGCTGGCTAGAAAGGTATGGCAGGCTTTAACAGATCATGTCAAGCCATTTTCTCTGATGGCTGTATCAGTTTACACACACCGTGGCAATATACAATAACTCCCAGTTATTATCTTCTCCAACTTTTGGTTCTGAAAGTTTGCCAAGTAAATGAGTGTAAAATTGCATCTTGTGGTCTTCTAGGCAGTTCCCTGCTTCTAAATGATATGGAACATCTATTTATTCGTGGTGATATAGTTGCTCTTCTGTGGAATGCCTGTCCAAATCTGTAGGCACTTTTCAAATGTGTTACACAGCTCTTTTCATATTAATCTACTGAAATTCTTTATTATTGATATGAATCCATGACCAATTATCGATATGCCAAGTCTCCTCTCTCAGTTTCTACCTCCTCTTTCTACTCTTTTTTATGTCTAGATTTAATATAGTTAAATAGGTTAGCCCTTTCTATACAGTCAACCATTTGGGTGTCTTATTTAAGAATTATTTCTACTAGGAATGTTTAATTTGAGATTTTAATGCATAAATTCCTAATCACCTAGAGTTCGTTACTTACATATTAAATGGTAGGCTTTCTTCTGGAGCCATGGAGGGTATATAATCTCCTGAAACTATTGCCCAGGGGTAACCTTTAAACCTTCAAAATATGCCCTGAAGTCTTCTTAAAACTGACCAACACTCACTGCCATCAAGTCAATGCTCACGTCGCAGCAACTCCCTGTGGGTTTCCAAGACTGTAACAATTGAGAGGAATGAAAAGCCCAGTCTTTCTCCCGCTAAGGTGCTGATGGTCTACAACTGTGTGGTTTGTAGCCCAATGCATGCCCACTACCCCACCAGGGCTCCTTCACCTGAACCGCAGTTTAGCTCAACTACTTTAAATGTTCTTTTAAGAACTATCTGGGATGAAAAGGACAGCAGCACCTTGAGAGATTAGATGAAGACTTTAGTTTATGTTAAAAAGAAACTGATCAACTCAGAAATGGAGCGTGAGAAGAGTCCTGCCACTTGAAGACTGTCATGAGTATCACGGAAATTGTGCATGCAGAAATGGCTGCAATGATGGGCTTTCCTGGAGAGACTCTCAATAACAAAATAAATAAAATCTCAAGAGTGAAAAAAATAATAGACTTCTCCAAAACTTCTAGAAGACACCCAAAGAGGTTTCAGGAAATGGAAGAATGCCCCACGTTCATGGATGCTGAATATCCCACGTCCGTGGATGCTGTTGTTGTTGCTGCTGTTGTTGTTCTTGGGTGATGTTGAGTCCATTTTGACTCACGGTAACCTGATTTACAACACAAGGAAACCTTGCCTCGTCCGGTGCCAGCCGCACAATTGTGCTTATGCTGGAGTCTTTGGTTATGGAGAGTCTTCCTCTTTTTCACTGTTCTTCCACCCTCCCAAGCATGATGTTCTTGTCCAGGGACAAGTCTCTCCTAACAACTTGTCCAAAGTAAGTGAGACAAGTCTCGCCCTCTTTGCCTCTAGGGAGCAAGCTGGTTGTACTCCTTGTAAGATGCCATATATACTTGTATATAAGCCGAGGTTTTTTTCAGCACATTTTAATGCAGTTTTTGTGGTAAAATTAGGTGCCTCAACTGATATTCAGGTTGGTTTATACTCAAGTACATAGGTAGTTCTCTTTGTTCTTTTAGCAGGCCATTGTACTTTCAATATTATTCACGAGCACCATAATGTAAGTGCATCGATTCTTCTTTACTCTTGAAGAATCAACGTCCAACTTTCACACATATATGAGGCGATTGAAAATACTATAGCTTGGGCCAGGTGCTTCTTAGTCCTCAAGGTAACTCCCTTGCTTCCCAACACTTTAGAGAGGTCTTGTGCAGCAGATTTATCCAACACAATGTGTCCTTTCACCTCATAATTGCTGTTTCCATGAGCAGTGATCATATATCACTGCGAGGAAAACAAAATCCTTTTCAACTGCCACCTTGTCTCCATTTCTCAGATCTTACCTATTGGTTCAGTTTAGACCGAGTTGTAATCCCTACTGAAGACTGCAATCCTTGATCTTCATCAGCCAGTGCCTCAAGTCTTCCTCAATTCAGCAAGTAAGATTGTAGCATCTACATTTCACAGGCTCTTAATAAGCCTTCTTCCTCTCCAGGTCTTCTTTCATCAGGGTTTAGTGAATCAAATCTGTTTTTGAAAATCAAGTGGGATAGACTCACAACCATAGTTTGGCTCTCATGGACTTGTTTCAGTTTTCTTCATTTCAATCTGAATTTACAGAGGAGCAGTTACTGGTCTGTTCCATCGCCCATCCCTGGTATCATTTTAATTTAGCTTTGCCATTATGTCTTTCCACAGATGTGGTCAATTTGATTTCTGCGTACTCCGGTTGAAGTCTATGTGTAAAGTTGCCATCTGTGTTTTTCAAAAAAAAAAAGGCTTCTATTTGAAGATTTCTATCATGCAATTCCTGTCTATCACAAGACCATGCTAGTGTAGGTTCCTTCTACTAGTTTTTCTTGTTTGTTTCCAACTCTTGGGTTCCAGCTGCCAGGAATTATCTATGCATCTTGATTTCATGTTTGATCAATTCCAGACTGAAGAAGTTAGTAGAATTCTTCAACTTATTCATCACTAGCTTTAGTAGTTGGTGCATAAATTTGAATAACAGTTGCATTGACTGGATTTCCTTGTATTCAGATAGATATTATCTTTTTACAGACAGCATTGTACTTTTAAATAGATCTTTAAACATCATTTCTCTGGGTCTGTTATTCCCAGCATAGTAAACCTTATGATTTTCTCAATCAAACTGGCCAGTATCAGTCTATCTCAGTTCACACCTAGAATACTGATCTTTACGCATTCCATTTCATTTTTTACAACCTCCAATTTTCCTAGACTCATAGTTTGTACATTTTAAGTTCAAATTATTCATTGGGGTTGCAGCTACTGTATTTCCCCCCAAATAAGACATATCCAAAGAATAAACTGTAGGGAGATTCCAAAGCATTTGCGCAATATAAGCCATACCCCGAAAATAAGATACAGTGATAGGTTTGGCTATGCAGCGTAGTGGCGTGGAGTTTTCAGGGAAACATGGAATTTCTCCTCATTTTGAGTCATGGCCCCTCAGCAAATGGAGGGCCTGAAGGCGTTACTCCCACAATCTCTGCACCACCCATGTTTTTTTCGTTGACTGTCCTTTGAGAAGGCAGCTCTTCCTCAGACATATATTGAGAACCATCCAACCTAAAGAGCTTATCTTCTGGTCCTATCTCTGAGAATGTTCTGCTTCTATTTATTCTATTTTCAGTATCTGACAATGCTGTGTCTCTCCATAGGTTTACCGAGGCTAATTCCTCAGAAATGGACAATTTTATTTTAGTATCTAGCCTGAAACTTGTTTACCTTGGTGACACTACTGATGTTTGAAATACCAGAGACATAGCTTCCAGGATCACAGCACTATGCAAGCCACTGCATTATCCCAAACTGAGAGACTCGTGGCGGTTGCTCATGGATAAGAAGACTTAATATAGTGAAAATGTTGAATTTACCCCAAATGCTCGATAAATTAAATCTAATTCTGATTCAGATCTCAGTACAATTCTTCAAAAGAAATGGAAAAACTAATCACCAACTTCATATGGGAAGAAAAGCAACCCAAGATAAACAACGCACATGAAAAACAAAATAGGAGGCCTCTTGTCCCTCATATTCAAAACCTCTTATATGGCATGGTCTTCAGAACAACTTGGTATTGTACTAATATGTTTTTCTTTGGATGTATTATACCCCACAAGTAAAGGGAAAAACATTTAATGAATTTAATTATTTTCTTTAATAGAAAAGGATCACAGCCTTGAAAGCCCTCCAGTTGACTTACCTATCGTGACTAAACACTAGTCTCTGTGGTTATAAAAGAAAGAAAAGTAAAATTGAAACTGACGTCAACGCTTTTGTGGCGCACAAGCTAGCTTCAAACAATTGGAAAAAAAGAAAAGACTAAGAAGCAAAATTAAGATATGAATTTAATTTGATTTTCTTCCATATGAATAACTATTGTTTTCTAGCTACGGTCACTTCTTTGTGGATCTACTATGCTACGTTCATGTGGTACACAAGTTCCACACATGTTTGGGACTGTGGCTACGCTTCCTATTCTTTTACTTAATTAGGCTGTCCTTGTGCCAGTATCAGGGATCCCTGGTGGAATCATGGTTAGACATTGAACTGCTAACCACAAGGTCAGCAGTTCAAGACCACCATCAGTTGCACAAGAGAAAAATGAGGTTTCCTCCTCCCGCAAAGAGGTATAGTCGTGGAAACTCACAATGGCAGCTCTCCCCTGACCTATTGGGTCAATGAGAGACAGCATCGACAGCTGGCAGTGAGTTTTATTTTGGTTTGGTGCCGGTATCACAGTAGCCTAGCTGCTATACCTGCCTTCTACATCTTTGAAAAGTGTTACTAACATATAATTCACATACTCTACAATGTAATGGCTTTACTATCGTTTTAAAGTTGTGCCATAATCACTGCACTCACTTTTAGAACATTTTCTTCATTTTTGTGCTCGTTGTGATTAGCTCCCCAGGTGTCCTCCACCCTCCCTGCCATAATCCTAATAAACTATTGGTTTAGTTGCATTCTCTATAGATTTGCCTATTTTGGATTTCGTCTAAAGAAAAGCATTTAAAAAACACGAAAAACACAGAAAGACATCATGCTAAAAGAGAGCAGAAATTAATAAAATCTAGAACAAATTAAGAATGAATCAAGGGGAAAACAAGTATGTTAAAATGATATCTCCATTAATTTACTTTCTGATGCACTTTGAGCGCAAGGAGATCACATCCCCGGTCAAGGCTCAGAGGTTTGACCTGTGTGGGGGCTTTACAAAGGGATTTTAGGCATTCACTGTCATCCAGAGCCTTCTGCAAACCAAGTGCTCAGAATCAAAGCTCTAATACAATTCCCTCCTTTGACCTCGAATTTCATTAGTTGCAATCCTTGGATCACCTGAACTGGTGGGCTTCTTCGAGGTGGGCTTGGCAAGCAACTCACTTCGATGGCTACGTCTTTAAAGACAAGTTTTTTAAGACCCCAGACTCTTGTCTTTCTAATAGCCAGGAACTGATTTTCCACCACACTTTGCTGTAGCACCCACATCTTCCCTGATACCTAAGTGAGTGAAATATCGAACAGGGCTGTATCATAACAACTGATTGTTCTTAGGTGGGGGCTTACAATTAAGTGTGAGCTCAAAATCCATTAGTAACTCTAAGGTATTTGTATTCAACTTGAATGGCAGCATTATCAGTTTTTGGAGAGATAAAATAACCTCCATGGGCCTTTGGTCATTCTAATACTAGTCAGTGGTATGATGTTTAAAATACTATTGAGAAAAGGGAGAAGGTTATGTATTGGTAAGCTTTGTAGATGAAGATACATAGAATGTTCACTTGTACCTATTCAAAAACTTTAGTGACTGTATCCTGTTTAAGAAAACAGTAAATATTAGGCACAGGCCACAAGCTCAACAACTATGCCTACAGAGTTAGGATATGTCTTTTAAAAGCTAAGAAAATAGGAAAGTAGAAAATACCTGGTAGTTGTAAGTTGCCTACTCTTGGGCAACCTCAAAAGTGAGAGGTTTGAACAGGATCCAATGACTCCCAAATCCATGACTTTCCAAGGATGGCCCTCTGCCTCATCGTCTCACATGAGGGTGTTACAGCTGGAAGTTCAGAAGATTTTATTACTGCCTTTCATCTGCAACAGATGTGTTTAAGGTAAAGTATGGGTTTTCCCACTCAGATCTTTCAGATATTGCCTATGCAGTACGCTACACGCCTCGAGAAGGCAAGTCAGGTCACTAAAGGCTGAAAAGAAATTCTGTTAAAGAAGATATATTAAACTGGAGGTATGGGGAAACCAGGATGGATGAGCCCCTTTGGGCCAGTGGTTAGATTGGAACAACTGGATGGGTGAAGAGGAGGTGGGGTAGAGAGACGGAATCAACGGCAAGGATCTATACATGACCTCCTGTCTGGGGGACAAACATCAGGAGAGTGGGCTGAGGGAGGTGCCGGGCAGTGTAAGATATGACAGAACAATAATAATTTATAAAGTATTGAGAGTTGGTGGGGGAGGGAGGGTAGGGGAAGAGGGGAAAGGATGGAAAAGCCGATATCAAGGGCTCAAGGGAAAAGGCGGATGTTTGGAAAATGATGACAGAAGCGGATATGCGAAGGTGCTTGGCACAGTATGTTCATTTATGTATCGTGAAATCGATGTATGAGCCCCTAATAAAATGATTTTTAATTTAAAAAATACATGATTAGCCATATAGTCCAGGCATATTCTTCCACTCAGGGGGATCTATGAAAGCAATGTTAAATGTTTTCCTCAAAGACACCCCTCCCTACCTGCTGCAGCCACATTCTCCTGACTCCTTCTTCTTGATCATGGATCTCCATCAGAGTGTATTGAACACCAGCGAACGTAGGAATGTCCACTCAAGAAGAGTGACCCGGGGGCACAGACTACTGGGTCCTCTCTCACTCCGTTCTCAACGGTGTAGAAATGAGGGAGTGATAAATGGGGACAGCATGAGATGGCCATGTCAACCCATTGCCTGTTGTTCGTTGTTGGGCACCTTGGAGTCCGTCACAAGGACCTTGGGCACAGCAGAATGATACCCTGCCTGCTGGTCCTGCACCCTTCCCACACTTGCTCTCATGTTCGAGCCCATGGCGGTAGCCTCTGTGTCGAGTCATCTCCTTGAGGACCTTCCTCTCCTTTGCTGGCCTACTTCTTTACCAAGCATGCTGTCTGTAGGGATCATGTGTTTATATTAATTTCATGACTGAGATGTAGGGGTGGAGTCTAGCCTGGTAATCTGGAGATAGCCATTGAGTGTCAACGAGGCCTCCGTGTGGGCATGGCTTTCTCCTGAGACTTTTGGGAAATCTCGCACTATTTCCCTCATGGAGATGAGAGGCTATCTTCCCTAGTTGTTGGGAGTTAGTCTCAGAGATGATGAATCATGGACAAGACAAGATGGCAGTATCCAAGGAGCCAGGGGAGCTGGAGGAGAAGCCACATGGCCTTACCATGAGAGAGCCAGACCTCTGAAGCTGGAGAGGCCACATGGAGAGCCCTGCCAGCGCTGAGTTGCTTCTGCCACCACTGGTTGCTGTTGATGGACCCTGATCCCTGGAAGTGAGGAGCCATGGAAAGACCCTTGCCAGCGCCCGGACTCTGCACCCACTGGCCTGTGACTTCATGAGTTGGAAGGAGACTTTATAGACTGATATCGGCATATGGGCTAATATCGAATTTATGACTTTGAACTATACTGTGCTGGGATGCTTTCTCAATGACCCCTTCCTCTTATATATAAGCCATATCCTTATATCCATATGCGTGTCAATGATTTTGTTTCTCTAGTCTACCCAGACTAACACACTATCCTTCTCCAAGGATATCCTTCTCCAAGTCTACCCAGAATAACACACTATCCTTCTCCAAGTCTATCCTGATAACATGTCCAAAGCATGTTGGACAGAATCTCACCATCCCTGCCACTAAGGAGCATTCTGGCCCCACTTCTTCCAAGACAGGTCAGTTTGTCCTTTTAGGAGTCCATGGTCCTTTCTGTATTCTCCAGGACCACACTTCAAATGCATCCTTTCTTCTCCCTCGGTCTTCTTCATTCACCATCCACTTTCATATGCATATGACACAATGAAAACCAGCACGGCTTGAGTCAGGCGCACCTGAGTCCTCAAAGAAACACCCTTGCTTTTCCATATTCCAAAGAGGTCGTGTGCAGCAGATTCACCTAACGCAACACATTTTTCTTTTCTTTATTTTTTTTCAAGAGACCCCACAGTTCAGCTGATTAAGAGAAAGAAAAACAAAACAAAACTTTTGATTACACTAGGAGAAACAGCTATCGGTTTTCAGATCCACACTCCACCTGCAAGGAGGGCAATTTCTGCTCATGCAATAATTTGCCGCTGCATTTGTCTACTGTTTTGTCTAGTAGTAGCAATTATAAGCAGAACAGGGCAACGAGTATTTGGAACTATCATTCCAGTGTTGCAGGGTCAGGCACAGCACCATTTCACTTCTCTTCACACCACTGGTTCTCTCTGCGCACCTGGGCTTCCTCCTCTTCGGTAAAGTCATTATGATATTTGGAGGTCTTGCAAATCTCCTCGGGAGTTTTCCCCTTTGATCTTATTGGCAACGGCCTTGCACGTAACATCAAGCAAGCCTTTCGTGTCTAAGCAGTTTGCAGCCAGAGTAAGTTCAAACAGTGCTCCCTGGTCAACTTCCAGGCACTCTTGGTCCCCAACTGGGATATCCTCTGTTCTTTTCCCTTTGTTCTCATCATCCTCAAGAGGAAGAGGCTCCCCCTCGGGGTGGGCACACCACTGAAGGACCTTTTTTAATATTGCTGCATTACCTATTGATAGAGAATCTGGATCGTCATCTCCATCATCCTCCATTCCCACCTCTTCCAACATGGTCTTGATAGTCACAAAGTGCTTGGCCATTTCCACATCGACTTCAGATATCTTTCCATCAGAACTCTGCAACTTAATGGAAGGCATGGTGATCTCTCTTCAGGAGGCTGACAAACATGGAGGCATCTGTGGCAGCTGCAGAGAAAAGCAGAGAACAAGGTCTCTCACATCTTTGGATTTCTTGATGGCTACTTGTCTTTCTATTGCCTGGAAAGCCATATTGAAGGAAGGAAGGAATGACCTGAAGTTCCTTGTCTATCTTTATCTTGGTGTCTGTCCTAATAGTAGTGTTCTCATACAATATTTGTCTTTTTGTACTTGGCTACTTTGCTCAACTTAATGTTCTCCAGGTTTTGCCATGTCGTGAGATGCTTTGTAGTTTCATCATTGGCTTACAAGGATGCATAGTATTCCATTGTGTGTATATATTAAAGCTTCATATGTGGTGGAGCCATTATCAAATATATTACTTATTTCATTTATTACATGCTGGCTATTCTTCTTTTTCAGACTCAATGACATTTAACAGCAACTATCTATCCCTAATAATGTTCTGCCTTGAAAGCAGGTTATTTGATATTCATTTAACTATACTATCTCTGGATTCTTCTTTTTATGTTAAACCTGTTCTTGTAGTTAGTTTCAAATGCCATGCACAAAGTATACATTGAGTTTTTAACTCCAATCTCCTTTTAAAATTTTGAAATCCATTTTTTCCAAAAAAAAAAAACCTCACTTTATTGGGAGCTAATACAGATATCCTATCATTCCATAGTTCAATCACATCAACTAGTATTGTACAATTATTACCACAATCAATTTCAAAACATTCTCTTCCAGATCAGCTATCAGGCATCAAGGAACAAAAACATCATATCGTTGTGAATGAGGGGGAGTGCAGACTGAGGGCCTAAAGTCCATCTGTAGGCAACCGGACATCCCCTTACAGAAGGGTCTCGGGAAGGACACAAACCAGTCAGGGTGCAGTGTGGCAACAATGAAACATACAACATTCCTCTAGTTTGTCAATGCTTCCTTCCCCCACCCTCAGCTATCCTCACCCCATTATCATGATCTCCATTCTACCTTATAATCCCAGCTAGACCAGAGGATGTACACAGGTGCAGATAGGAACTGGAAATACAAGGAATCCAAGACTGACGATCCCTTCAGAATCAGAGGTGAGAGTGGCGATACCTGAAGGGTGAAGGGAAGATGGGGTACAAAGAGGGAACCAATTATAAGGATCTATATATAACCTCCTGTCTGGGGTACGAACAACAGAAAAGAGGGTGAATGGAGACATCGAACAGTGTAAAAGATGACAAAATAATAATTTATAAGTTATCAAGGGTTCATGAGGGAAGAGGGATCAGGGAGCAAAGGGAAAAAATTAAGAGCTGATACCAAGGGCTCAATTAGAAAGCAAATGTCTTAAGAATTAAGATGGAAAAAATGTACAAATGTGCTTGACACCATGGATGGATGGATGGATTGTGATAAGAGTTGTATGAGTCTCCCAAAAAATGATTTTCTAAAAATAGAGAATAATTTTTCTTCCTTCTTGGATTCTTTCACATCAGCTCCCTTTATCCCCTCGCACAGACACACCTCCTTGTGCCTCCCAGAAACCCATATTCTACTTGCTGTCTCTATGTAGGCTCATCCATCCCGGGTTTCATATACTGAAAAGCAGGAAATCATCTAAGAAAAATAAAAGAGAGGGCTGAGCCCCGGTGGCATGGTGGTTGAGTGTGGGACTGTGGCCCACAGGGCTGGTAGTTCAAATCCAGCAGCAACTCTCCAAGAGCAAGGCTAGGCCTTCTACTCCCACCAGGAAGCAGTGATGCCCACAAAAAACAAACAAACAAAACAAAAACACAAAAATTAAAGAGATTCACCCCAATGACAAAATACATTTGAGATGAACCCCAATGTGAACAAAGAAACAAAAAATACAGAAAATGTGAAAAGGTTAACATGCAAGGGGATCCACTGACAAGTCAACCATTCAAGTCAAGTTTATCATGTTGATCGTCTATGGTCATCTCTCCAATGCACTGCTTGGTCATCAGTTTCTTCCCATCTCACTATTATGGATCGAGAAAATTCAACAGGGGTTTCTTTTTTTTCTTTTTATTTTTTAGGGGTTTCTTTCTTATGTTGATCCCATAAATGGATCTCGGGCTCACACTGTCATTCATGGCCTTCTACAAACCAGAATCTCACAATTTAGGCTCTAATACTCTTCCCTCCTTCAACTTCAAATTACACGATTTACAATTCTTCGGTCACAGATGTTGGTGTGCTTCTTCCATATGGGCTTAGTGGACAACTCACTTCAATGGCTAGTTATTTGGAAACAAGCCTCTAAGATCCCAAATGCAACTTCATCTGGTCAACGAGCACCATTTAATTTCCTCACCATTCTTTGCTGTTAGCACCGTATATTCTAGGTTCCCTTCCAGAGAGTAAGTATCAAGCAGTCATGATGTAAGGACTTATTGTTCTTAAATTGGAGCTGGGATTTAGTGTGAGCTCAAAATCCATTCCTGGGCTGATGTTTTTTATCTGCTTTTGGCCGCCTTGTGACACTTCCTTGTTAATTTATGTTAGAGTCTTATAGATCATCTTAAGGATTATTCTTGGTCCATTATTTCAGCATGTAAAGTTTTGAATGGTTTTAAGCTCCAGAAAAAAAATGAATAATAGCATTTTTATTGGAATTATCTTGAATCTATGGATTATAATTTGGTGTGAGTTGACAGCTTTAATATACTGTTTTATTACCCTTAAATGTATCTCTTCATTGATTTATGTCTTTTTAAAGTCTCTTAAAACTTCTCTGCAAATAATCTTGTTCATCATTTGTTAGATTTATACCTAGTTATTTGTGATTCTCTCACAGTATTAGAAAGAGAATCTTTAACTGTTTTCTCCTGGTTTTCTGCTGCTGGGTAGAAATACAATTGCTTTATTTTTCTTCAGATTCCACATAGCTATCTTCCTAAGATATATTAGCTCTAATAACATGTCTATAGATTGTTTGGTGTTTTGTGGTAATGATATGACCAACTATAAATAGTGATGGTTTTAATTTCTCTTTTCACACACTTGTACTCCTAATTTTTTTAATCTTATTGTACTGACCCGAACATCCAAAAACCTGAGTAACCCTTGCTCACAACTTTGTCTTATTCCTGAGTATAAACAAACTATAAACAATATCCCTGCTTGGAATGGTGTTTGAGCTTCATGAAATTTATAAATATCCATTCTAATTTATTGAGAGTTTTTTATAATGAATACATTTTATCAAACCAGTTTTGTATCTTTGGAATGATTGTGTATTTCCTTTTTTTTCTTTCAATTTGCTAGTGAGTCTGAACTTTCTCATGCTAAATTGCCCTTGTGCATGTAGGATACACTCAACTTAGTCATGATGTGTTAATCTTTTTTAAAAAAAACTTTGGGTTCCCATCAATAGTTAAAGTGACGGTCCCTTACAGAGGGGTTGGGGGAGGCAACAAGTCAGTCAAGGTACAGTGTTGCAACAATGAAATAGGCAACTTTCCTTTAGTTCTTAAGTGCTTCCTCCCATCCACTATCATTATCCCAAATTCTGCCCGACAAATTCAGCTAGATCAGGGGGTGTACACTGGAGTTGGAAACAGAGATAATTAAGGACAGATGATCCTTTCACCATGCGTGAGAGTGGTGCTGCCAGGAGGGTGGAGTAGAAAGGGGGAACCTATTGTAGGGATCTACATATGACCTCCTCTCTGGGGTATGGACAATAGGGAAGTGGGTGAAGGGACACATCGGACAGAGGACGATGACAAAATAATGACAATTTGTATATTGTTAAGGGTTCATGGGGCAGTGGGGGGACAGGGGGGAGAGGAAATATGGGGAGCTGGTACCAGGGGCCTAGGTAAAAGGAGGATGTTTCAAGAATGATGATGACAACAAATGTGCCAATGTGGTCTACATACAACTGATGTGTGTATTGATCATGATAGTTGTATGAGCCCCCAGTAAAATGATTTATTTAAAAAAAAAACACTTTGGGTTCTTTTGGATTCTATTTGTAATATCTTGCTTAAGATGTTTTGCACCTGTACTTATGAGTAAAATGAAGTTGTGGTGTGTCTGTCTGCCTTTCTTCTCTGATGTGTCTTGGCCTGGACTTGATATCAGAATAGCGCAAGTCTCATAGGAATTTCATCTTTCTCTACCACCTGGAAGAAACCCCCCCCCCCAGTAAATCCAACTCACTGCAATTGAGTCAATTCCAACTCACACAAATTTGATAGGACAGGACAGAACTTCCCCCTGTGAATTTCTGATACTGAAACTCTTTACAGGAGTTGAAAGCCTTATTTTTATTTCTCAGAGTGGCTGATGGCTTTGAACTACTGGTCTTGAGGTTAGCAGCCTAATTGGGAACCACGAGACCACCGCCACCTACTATCTAGAAGAACTATAGAGAGTGGATGATGAGTTCTTCAGAGACATTGCAGAACCCATGGACCAAACCCTCTGGGGCTGATGCTTTCATTGTGGGGAGGTGTTCCATCACTGCTTTTGTGCTTTTGTGTCAGTCAGTGCACTAGGTGGTAGTTCTCCAGGCATTGCCCAATTGTGCCTTCGTGTTTCAAAACCCAAATTTGGGCATGCATAGCTGTTGGTGAGAAAAAAAAAACAAAACTAACCAACTCCCATTGAGTCCATTCTAACTCCCGATGACTCCGTGTGTTTCAGAGAAGATCTGTGATAGGTCTTCCCATGGCTGTGGGAAAGATGTCTGAAAGACATCACCAGGCTTCCAAGGCATGTCTGGACAGATGCAAAGGAGCAGCCTTTGAGTTGGTACCCAAGTGCTGGGGTTGATACCTAACCTTTCACACCACCAAAGGATCCCTCTCAAAAACTCACTGTGGCGGGATTGATTCTGACACACCGTGACCCTGTGAGGTTCTGAGACTGGAACTCTTTACAGGCGTCAAAAGCTTCCTCTTTCTCCTGAGTAGTGACTGGGCATTTCAAGCTGCTGACCTAGCAATTAGGAGCCCAACTCATGATCCCTCTGCCACCAGGGCTCCTGAAAGGTTAGTATTCACGTTTCTTTAAATCCCTCTGTAAGGTTACCACATTGCTGCTCCTTCATGATATCTATTCATGACTTTTCTTCTTGTGGTTAGTTTTACTAAAGACTTATCTGTCTTAGTAGTATATTCAAAGCACCAACTTCTGGTTTTTGTTGGTCCTCTTTTTTCCTACCTTATCCTTGCTTTCATGTCTTTCCACCTATTCTATTATTCCTTTTCCGCACTACTAAGCTGGACACAAAGCTCAGCAGCCTTGAGACCATTCTCTTTTCTCATAGATTTAAAGTTGTCATGTTTTGAAGTTCCACAGCTCTGATGTTTACTATTTTCATGATCATGCAGCTGTAGATAGTTTTATAATTTCAGTATCAATTCCTCTTCGTTAATTAACAGCATAGAGGGGAAAGCTGAATCCTGTGTGTGCTCTAATTTTTGAATGCAGAACTTTATAGACACCCATTAGCACAAGCTTATAATTGGTATTATTCAGATCAGATATGCCTTTATTGATATAATTGAAAGAAGTGAACTCTTCCACTGTCATAGTGGATTTACCTCCTCCTTGTTAGATATCAATTTTTATTTCATCCTTTGAAGTACTATGTAAGGAGATGTATGCATATTCAAAATCACCAATCTCAAAAAAAATGAATCTATCATAACCACATTACATAGTGTTCTAGCCATTCATATGAAGCTGGTCTTTAAGGAAGACTCCACTTCAGGCCTAGAATTTAACTCACACACCCACACGCCAACTCAATTTTCAGCCAAACAAGAAATAGGTCTATTGGGGAATAACACTAGGGAAGGATGTGTGCACAGCTTAGAGTAACTGATCATTTAAAATCAAAAGGCAGTATTTGCCCAAGGACAAAGGTCAGGAGAATTGAGGGAGAAGGAATGCAGGAAATGCAGGAAGGAAGTGGATACATGATATGGCATTGTGGGGGTCACGACCAATGGCATGAAGCAAAATGTGAATTATTGACTGGAAAACTAAGTTGTTCTGTAAGCATTCACCTGAGTCACACTTTTTTTACAAAGAAACTTTCCAAAAACAGAAGCCTTAATGGCACAATCATTTAAACCCTAGGCTGCTAACTGAAAGGTTGGAGTCCACCCAACAGCTTTGTGAGAGAAAGATCTGATGGTCTGCCACCCTCCAGGTCGTGACCTAGAAGATATCACAGCACAATTACTCTGTCACACAGCATTCCTACGAGCCAGCATCTAGACGGTGGCACTGAACAGTAGCTATCCTTCCCTGTCATCGTCGCGGTCTTTGCACGAGACTGGCTTCTCTAGAGAAGCAAAATCACAGAAAGAGAAGAAGACCATAAAGAGTGGGTATGCATTGCTATTGACTCAACAGTTGTAGGGGTGTGTGTGTGTGTGTGTGTGTGTGTGTGTGTGTGTGTTTGCTATAAGTAGAATTGACTCCATGGCAGTGAGTCCACACACACACACACACACGCACACCAGGGAGTGCCCTCCCCTCAAAAAACCCAGAAGAAAACAACCAGCTTTTTTCTCCCAAAGCTACGCATTTAAATTTTTTTTTATAAAAACAACCTTCAAAATACTCTCCATGACACTTAATACGTTTGTCAAATCTGAAATTCTATTCTTGGAGACATTTTTCAAACTCATCTGTTTGGATGGCTGACAGCACCTCCCTCGTTTTTTCATTCATCTCTTCTCTATCATCAATTCTCTGTCCTTTTGTATCTCTCTTCATTCACAGAAACACAAAGAAGTCACATGGAGCAAGGTCAGGTGAGTAAGGTTCATGGGACCAGAGAGGCATGCTGTTTTTAGCCCAAAACTGGTACACTGAGATGGCTGCATAAGTAGATCCATTGTCATGGTGGCAAAACCAATCCCTCCACTCCCACCCCACCCCCAGTCTGCCACAAAGCAGGCTCTTTTTTGTCATAGTTATGCAATCTTTTCAGAACCTATAAATAGAAAGCTTGATTAACAGTCTAACTTTGTGAAATGAATTCCAAATGCACTATGAGTTGACATTTTTGTCTATTTGGAAAGTTCAAAATGTCTAAATGTCTAGAATGAGGTTTGTGATCAATAGACATTTCTCATTTGTTGAAATGAGAAAAACACTCGTACACTTGAGGTTTTTTTCATAGTGCTGTCCTTGTAAGCTGTGTTCAACATCACAACCATCAGTGGCATTTTTTTCTGAGCAAGAAAAAAAGTGTCCTAGCTGAACACTGTTCTCTTAAATCGGCCATCACAAAAAACGAAAATTGAGCAAAACTGTTTTCACAAAAAAAAAAACTTTCCATGACCAGAGAGAAACTTCCCAGGTGATGCCACTGAGTGTACGAACTCTGAGGTAGTTGCTGAATGGCCACCTAGTAGGAAAATTATGTACTACTAAAGTTCTGCTCTCCCAGGTACACTTCTATTTGGGTTGGGTACACCCTCATGTATATACATATAAAATATCTGCCACATTTCTGAGAAATGTCCCCTCACATCAGAGTAAAAGTGGGGCTTGAGTAAGGTACGATTTGAGTCACATATTTGTAAACCTGTCTCTCAAGATGCAATCTACACTAATCCTACCTCATTGACATATAGAAGTTAGGATTTACAAGACCCAAAATGGAGGATATTACATAATATCAAAGAATAGAAAGTAATTAGATCACAAAACAGCTATACGATCCTGGGGATTATGACCCAAAACAATCAGTTGGAATAAATTTAGTTTTATATGAATGATACCTCTTGTTTTTATTTTGTTTCCTTTTAGTCTGTTCTTATAAATAGCATATATTTGGGTGTTTAAATCCAACATCACAATTTTTGCCTTTCAAATTGTTAAGTCGATTCACATTTATTTTAATTGCCTAAATATATTTTTGGACTCTTTCTACCATCTTAACTTTTCAATTGTGCTAATTTTTTAATGCTTCTTTTCAATCATTTCCCCTCCAAGTTTACAGAAATTTTTCATGTGTGCTTTTTTCATACTTCATTGGTCTTCTGTCCCTACCAAGCCCCATCATGTTGATATTTTCTAGGTCAAAGCTTCTCAAACTCTCAAAGAACCTGGTGCTCTTTTTAAAATAGAAGATTCTCATTTTCAGAATGGGTCCTGGAATTTTACATTTCTAAAAATCTCTCAAGGGATGAAGCTCCCAGCTCCAATATTACACTTTGAATAAATATTAAGAACCTAAGTTTGTATTCTCCAGTATGGTAGCCATATTCTAAGTTAGTTTTTCCTCCTTATGTCTTTCATCCAAAATGGTTTTCAGTGTGAATCTTTTTGTAGCAAATCTCTTGCTCTGATTTTTAAATGTTTTGGCTACATATAAAGTCTGGGGTCATAGTTCTTTGCTTTGGAACGATGTGAAGGGCTTCAAAAACTAATGGGATGACTCCATTTTGGTTTAATACCATTTTTATGAATTTTTTATGATGCCCCCACATATTCTGTTGCCTTGCTGCATCTAGTGTTTTTGTTGTTGCTGTTTATTTTGTTCATTTTGATTGCTTGTTTGTTTAATCTTAGGGCCAGTTGGATTCATGTTCCTTTGAACGTGAGCTTTCTCTCAAAGTTTTTAGAAGTATCTTGTGGGCTTTCCTTTTCTTAAGCTTTATTTTCTCATTTCCCTGTCCCTGTCTATTCTCCCCAGTGTCTTCCAATATAAAACATTTCTTTTTCCCCTGCTCCTGTCCTTAAATTAGGAACTTTATCCTCTTTATATCTTCTTTATATCTTTATATGTCCTCTTTGTTTTTCATGTTTCTCTTTTCCTGATGCTATTATATTCTTAACAGTTTTATTGATATATAATTCACATATCATACAACTCAATGGCCTAATCATATTAAAAAGAGTTGTCCAATCATCATCCAAAGCAATATAAAACATTTTCTCCTTACTCATACTCATTATTGCTAGTTCCCCACTTTCCTCCAACCTCTCCTGTCATAAATCTACAAAAGTCTTCACCCAGCTGCCCTCTCTATAGATTTGCCTATCCTGGATTTCATATAAAGAAAATCACTACCCCTCCTCCAAAAAAATAACAAAATAAAACAGAAGACTTCAATCTAAAAGGAAACAGAATAATAAAAAACAGAAGACTTTTAAAATGGGTCAAAATGTGTTCAATCATAACCTAGTCACATCTGCATTAATCCACTTTCCAATGGACTCTGTCTGGCAGCAAGGCTATTCGCATTCCTGGCCAGTGGTCAAAGGGGCTCACCAGAAGCTTAACCCACTTGGGGACCCTGCAAATGCATTTTAAGCTTTCTCTGTCACCCAGAACCTGCTATGAACCAGGTGCTCAGAATTTAAGCTCTGATACCATTCCCACTTCCAACTGTGAGATCTATTATTTACAATCCTTGAATCACACAAGCTGGTCTGCTTCTTCCATGTAGTCTTAGCTACCACTCGCTGACATATCTGCTTGTTTCAAAAGAAGCCTTTAAGAGCCTAGATGCTATTCTTTCCGATACCAGGGCACCACCTGATTTGTTCTTCCTGGTACAACTATTACCTGGGTGCTAGCAATTTATTTTTATCTTCCATGTGTCTTGACAGTTACATTTCTTATATCTTCTCCCTTTCCTTCCTCCTTAGGAAAGATGACCTAAATCTAGTCTTCCACATCATTCATTCACTTCTCAGATAGATTCAGTCATATGTATTTTTAAGTACTATCGATTTATCTTTTTCTCTTTGATCACTGCCAAGATTCTCTCACTCTGGTGACCTGTTGTTAATATCTCCTCAATCCTTGTTAGTTTATTACTCTAACGATAGATCATTGGTCTGCTGAATCTAGAATGTCCCTCTTCAAATGAACTCTGGATGTAGGTCGGTTTTCATTTGAATTAGCTGTGATTCTAAAATGCCTTATTTGGGATGGAGTTCATTTTCTCCTCAGGATATTGCCTTCACTGCCAGTCTGTGCAAGTAGTAGAAGGTCAGACCCTGGTCTGTGTGGGTCTCATGAACTCAAGGTATGGAGTATGAGAGTCCCAGGGTGAAGAATCCAAAGCCCAGAATCCATGTCAAACACTCCTGAACTCCTGACTTCACAAAACAACTCTTTGGGATGGGACTGTGTTTCGGTCCCTTTAAACCCCCAAAGAAACAATATTATGAGGATGCTGTCTCCAGAATATAATACACCAGCCCTGGGGACATAGAGAGGGAATGATGGAAAGTAAGTACCCTATTTTTCATCCTCAAACTTCACCTTGCCCTTCTGGAATGAGGCTTTTCTTTAGCAGAGCATGCTATTCTTTTTGTATGTAAATGCACTTAAATTGCTAATGTTTCATTGGATATTTTAGCATATATATATCTATATTACTCAATCATTTTCTGCTTGTATTGCTGTGTCAAGTTTTTATAGTAAGATGACAACGATTTAATTAAATGAACTGCACTAAAGTGATTTTAAATTGTATAAAATTTGCCTCAAGTTAGAAATAAATGCTTGCACACCACTCATCTTCTGTTCCTATGGTGTACTTTGGAAGAAGTGGGGAAAGGGGGGCTACCTTCTCTGCAAACTTCTTTATTGACTCTGTTGATTGGTCAATTCGCTGTCTCTTCCTTCTGGATGCTTTTGTTTACATTTTCCTTAAAACTCACCAATTACCTAGGGTCTCAAATTTCTTAAGTTTGTAGTCTTTTTCTCTTGAAAGTTAGTTTTATTGAAGTATAATTTACATTTAAAATCAGCCATTGTAAATGACTAGTTCAATGGGTCCTAACAAATTAATGCTTCTGTGTAGCCCCCACCAAAAAATAGTCTTTCTACCACCTCCACAGGTTCTCTTGTGTTCCTTTGTACTCCACACTTTCTGTCCATTCTTATTATGCAGATTATCTGTTTCTAACTATTTCTGAATAGTGTTCCACTTTGGGTGTATTACCAGAATTCATTTATTCATTCATCTTTATATACCTATTTGGATGATTTTCCCTTAGGGCTGCAATGATGTGGAGGCCATGTGCTTATGTTAATTTCATGATTGAGATGTCGGGGTGGAGTCTATTCTGTTAATCTGGAGATAGCCACTGAGTAGCCAACGAGGCCTCCATGGGGGTATGACTTTCTCCTGAGAGTTCTGGGAAATCTCTCGATATTTCCCTCTTGGAGATGAGAAAAGCTATCTCCCCAGTTGTTGGGAGTTAGTCTCAGAGATGATAAATTATGGGCAAGACAAGATGGCAACGTCCGAGGAGCTGAAGGAGCCAGAGGAGAAGCCACATGGCCTTACCCTGATGGAACCAGACCTCTGAAGCTGGCAAAGTCACGTGGAGACCCCTGCCAGTGCTGAGTTGCTTCTACCACCACTGGATGCTGTTGATATACCCTGAGCCCTGGAAGCGAGGAGCCATGGGGAGACCCCTGCCAGCACCAGGATTCTGCACCCACTGACCTGTGACTTCGTGAGTCAGAAGAAGACTTTATAGACTGATATCAGGCATATGGGCTAATATTGGAATTAGGACTTTGAACTGGACTGGGTTGGAATTCTTTCTCAATGTTCCATTCCTCTTGTATATAAACCTTACCTTTATATCCATATGCCTGTCTATAAATTTGTTTCGCTAGTATACCCAGACTAACACAAGTGGGTTGAAAAAAGAATGCCCCTACTCCAAAAGATATTCACAATCTAAGCCCTAGAACCTAGAACTATTACTTTTCCCCAAAAGGCATCTTAACAGAAGTGATTAACTTGAACATCTTGCACTGAGAAGACGATCTTGGATGATCAGAATAGGGCCTAACTGCATTCACATGCATCCTTACAAGAGGAAGGTCAAGGACGAATTCACACATGGTCAAGGAAATTAAAGATGGTGAGGTAAGGTATGTCACCAGGGGATTCCCGCAGCCATGAGAAACTGGCTTTCCCCTAGAGGTGGCATAGGGGCTTTCAAGTTGGGTTGGTCACTCTCAGGTCAACAATTCAAAACCACCACCCTCTCCAGGAAAGAGCGGCTGTTTTGCAGACTCACAGGGCCAGTTTTATGCGGTGCTCTAAGAGTCCCTTTAGAAGTCAGAGTCAATTCCGTGGCAGTGGGGTGTGGCACTTCCAGAAGGATCATCTTTCCCAACACTTGGTCACAGTCAGAGGAAACGGGGTTCAGACCTCTGGCCTCCAGAACTGTGAGAGAATAAATTTACCTTTTGTTAAGTCCCCACATCCCCAGTGATCTGTGACCACAGCCTCAGGAAACGAATTGAAGATCTATTGCAAATAAAGCTCATATGAACATTTGTATACAGTCTACATGTGAACATACCAGTCATTCCTCTTGGAGAACGGCCCAAGAATGGAATTGCTTACGTGTCTCATAAGTTGGCAAACTGATTTCTAAGGTATGTACCATTTTTCTCTTCTTTTTCTCTTTTTTTATTATCATTTAGTTGGGGGCTCTAACAGCTCTTATAACAATCCATATATCAATCCATATATCAATCACATTTGTGCATATGTTGTCATCATTATTTTCAAAGCATTTTCTTTCAACTTGAATCCTTAGTATCAGTTCCTCTCTCTCTTCCTTTTCTCCCCCCACCTCCCACCAGTGGAACCTTGATAAATTATTGTTATTTTCCTATCTTACATTATCCACTGTCTCTCTTCACCCATGTTTCTGTTGTTTGTCCCAACCCCAGGGGAGTGGGGTGGGGAGACTGTACATTGGGGAGATTGATCATTGAGATCAGTTCTCACTTTCTCCCCCCACCTTTTCCCTATCCTATGTTATCACTACTTCTATTACTGTTCCTGAGGGGCTTATCTGTCCTGTATTCAGTGTGTTGAGGACTCTTACCTGTACTAGTGTACAAACTCTGGTCTAGCCTGATTTATAAGGTATAATGAGGCATATTATTGAGGGGGAGGAAGCATTAAAGAACTATAGGACTGTTGTGTGTTTCATCTGTGCTGTGCCGCACCCTGGTTGACTCATTCCTTCTTTGTTTCCCTTTTGTGAGGGGATGTGCAATTGTCTGTTGATGGACCCTGGGTCTACACTCCAAACCTCTTTATTCATATTTATATAATTGTTTGTTCTAGGTCTTCTGATGCCTGATACCTGATCTGGTTGACCCTTCATGAACACATGGGTTGGTGTGCTTCTTCCAATGTGGGCTTTGTTGCTTCCCTGCTAGAATGGTTCCTTGATTATGTTCAAGCCTTTAAGACCCCAGACATTATATCATTTAATAGACAGGCACCATCAGCTGTCTTCACCGCATTTGCTTATGCACCCATTTGCTCTTCAGCAATTGTGTTTGGAAGATAAGCATCACAGAATGCCAGGTTATTAGAACAAAAGTGTTCTTACATTAAGGGAGGACTTGAGTAGAGGCCCAATGTCCATCTTAACATATAAACTAAGGTATGTGCATAGATCTATATCCCTATCATTATAAATTGATATATTTATATGTATATGTCTATATTTATACCTCTACAAATGTCTTTTGTCTCCTAATTCTTACCTCTGTTTCCTTTTACTTTACTCTTCTCCCATTATCGTGTTCAACCTTCATTCAGCTCCCTGTAATTCCTTTTGACCACATTGCACTTGATCAACCCCCATCAGGCATTCTATACCCTCATCATCAATTTTAGATCTCTTGTTGTTCCCTGAGCTCTGAGCTTATTGACTGCTCCTTCCCTTTCTCCCACCACCTTCTTTCCTATGACATCCCCCTCCCTACCTCACTCCTGAACCGTCAGCCTCATTGTTTTCTCCTTGGGATTGTTGACCCTGCCTATCTTATATAGATAGACATAGGGATGGGAGGAGAGAGGGAGAAGGAAAAGGAAATATTCTAAAAGCCTATAAATAGTTACAGGTCTGTCTTCTGACCCTTATGCATATTTTTTTCCCATGGGTGAGTCGAATGAGGTGCCATCCTCTGCCCCATGAGTCAGAAGTCTGCTTTCAGAATTCCTTGGAAACTTTGTTACTTTGTTCTGTTGTAACTCTGTTGCTCTCCCTTTGTGTTTCACCCTGATTTGGGGTGAGGGGCATGGGAGGAAGGGTGAGGGGGTGCTATCAGACCCAGTACAATTCCTGCACCTTCTGTAGAGTGCTGAGTGTGAGAGGACGTCCTGTCTCCTCCTGTGATCCCACTCTACAGTCCTCTCTGAGCAGAAATGTCATCCTCAAGGCTTGATAGGCCAAGTCTCTCTCTCTCTCTCTCTCTCTCTCTCTCTCTCTCTCTCTCTCTCTCTCTCTCTCTCTCTCTCTCCCCTTTTCTTCTTAGTTTGCTCCCATGTGGTCTGGGTGCTGTATCGCTTTCCATTCCCATGCACAATGTGTAACTGTTCCAGTTATTCCATATTCTTGCCAATAATTGATACGATCAGTCTCTTTATTTTAGCTATTCTAGTTGGACCCCTGGTGGTGTCATGGGCTAAGCATCAGGCTGTTATCCACATGGTAGAATCTGCCTGCTGCTCTGAAGGGAACGATGAGGGTGTCTGCTCCTTAAAGAAATATAGCCTCTGAAGCTGCAGGAATCAGGTCTACTCTGTCCTACAAGGTGGTTATGGGTCACAATTAACTCAATTATTGTGTTTGGTTTTGTTCTATTAGGTACAGGGTGATATTTTATTGTGGTTTTACTTTGTATATCCCTTATAACTAGTAATGCTACTGAACACAAGGTCGAATTAGATCTGGACTGGTGACTGCCTTTCAAATTCCTTGGCATATAGACAATGATGGCCTCCAGCATTGCACTGCTACTTAAAACATCTCAACTGGGAGTCTGTCCATTCCTGGAATCTTGTTCTTTGCCTTTAGTCTTCAGAGAAACTTTGGTTTCTTCCTTCCATACCACTGACTCTTGACCACATTGCTACCTCCTGAAATGGTTGGACATCAATCCATTCTTTTCGGTACCATGACTCTGTGTATTCCTTCTATCTTCTTGTAGTGAACCCTACATCATTTTGTCCATAGAATCCTTTAATATTGCAAAGTGAGGTTTGAATTTTTTTTTTCCTCGATGACGTTGTATTAGTCCAGACAGACTAGAGGAACAGATTTCATAGACATGCATATAGGTATAAGGAAAAGGTTTATATACAAGAGGAACAGGACATTGAGCCCAGTCCAGTTCAAAGTCACAAGTCCGATATTAACCCATATGCCTGAAATCAGTCTATATAGTCTCCTTCCGACTCACAAAGTCACAGGTCAGTGGGTGCAGAATCCCAGCACTGGCAGGGGTCTCCACATGGCTCTTCACTTCCAGGGCTCAGGGTCCATCAACAGCAGAAGCAACACATCACTGGCCGAGGTCTCCATGTGGCCACCCCAGCTTCAGAGGTCTGGCTCCATCAGGGCAAGGCCGTGTGGTCTCTCCGCCAGCTCCTCCAGCTTCTCAGATGCTGCCAGCTTGTCTTTTCCATGATTCCTTGTCTCTGAGACTGACTCACAACAACTGGGGAAGGTATCTTCTCATCTTCACATGGGAAATATGACGAGATTTCCCAGAAGTCTCAGGAGAAAGCCATGCCCACATAAAGGCCTCATTGGCTACTCAATGGCTATCTCCAGATTACCAGGCTAGACTCCACCCCTACATTTCAATCATAAAATTAGCATAAGCACCTTACTGCCACAGACGTCAACTGGAAAAATGTTATTACTCACTTTTGGTTAGCTAACTCCAGATCTTTGCACATTTCATTATAGCACTTTATTTTGTCCCTTCAAATTGCACTTAGAATCTTTCTGTTTAGCACCATTTTGTAAAATTTCTGCCCCTCATTTTCTTTGAATCTTTTTATTGGAGGTTCTTACAGCTCTTATCAAGGTCCATATACCCATCCACTGTGCCAAGCATATTTACCCATAGGTTGCCATCATCATTTTCTTTTTAAAAATAATTTTATTGAGGGCCCATACAGTTCTTATCACAATACATAAATACATTCATTATCTGGCACTCACTTTAACTTGTTCATGAGCAAGTTTCAGAGTCTCTTATGATATACATTTCTTATTATTTTAAAATGATTTTGTTGGCATATGCTTTACTTATCATGCAAATTAAGTATTCAATCACATTAAGATAATTTGGGCAATCATCAACAAAATAAATTTCAGAATATTTTCTTCTTATACACACTGTGGTTAGCTCCTCATTTACCCCCATCCAAGGCTGTCTTGCCTTTAGGCAATTGTCAGTCTAGTTACTATCTCTGTAGATCTACCTATCCTGATTTCATATACAAAAAAAACATACAAAACACAAGAAGTATGCAAACAAAAACCAACACTAATCACTAAATAAAACATAGGAAAACCTCAATTTAAAAAAGCAGAAAATATTAAAAACCAGAAAAAAACTTTAGAGTGGATCTAAAGAGAGATAAAATAAGTGAACTATGAGAGGGTGTGACATTTTAACTTCTGCCATAATCAACTTTACAGTGTTCTCTGTCTGATAGCAAGACTATTCATATCCCTGGACTCTGATCAGAAGAAAGTCAATGAGGCTTAATCCATGTGGGGACCCAACTAATGGATTTTGGGCTTCTGCTTTTATCCTTTGCTTTCTGCAAACTGTTGTTCACAATTTAAACTTTGATTCCACTTCTCCCTCCTTTGTATTTTCTATTTACAATCCTTGGATCACACAAGCTGATGTGCTTCTGTCACATGGACTTAATGTCTCACTTAGATGACTGCTTGGTTTAAGAAAAGACACCAGACACTATTCTTTTTGATAGCCAGACACCATCTGGTTTCTTCGTAGTTTGTTATAGTACCCATATGTTCAGTGCTGTCATCATGAGGGTGAAAATTCACAAGGTCAATGATGTACTTTTGCCTTTTCTTTCTTTTTAAATATCTTTTGCTTCTCTCCATGTATGATGTCCTTGGTATCATTCCACAAGTTGTCTGTTCTTCAATTCTTAGGGTTCAGTGAATCATTCTATTCTCAAGGTGGACTCTAAATGCAAGTGAGATACAGTCAAGGTCGTATTTTGACTCTCCCAGACTTCTTTTTATTTCCTTCAGCTTCAGTTTGAATTTATATATATATATATATATATATATATATATATATATATATATATATATATATGAAATTGATGGTCTGCTTCACATTCAGTTCCTGGCCTTGTTTTAACTGCTAATATAGTCTATTTACAGATGTCATTGATTTTGTTTGATTCATGTTTATTTCATCCAATGAGGTCCACATGTGTCGTGGCTGTTTATTTTGTTGAAAAGGAAGTATTTGCACTGAATAAATTGTCGGCATCTGAAGAAAAGGAGTGGGGGGCCACAGACAGAGGTCAAACAGGCCTTCATCCACCAATCTTCTTACCCTTTTCTAACACAAGCCATCCCGCCCATGGCACTCTGCTTCTGCGTCTGGTGGGGGGGGGGGGGATCATTCATTGTAATGGCCACACAGAGCTCAGAGAGTGCTCATGATTGTGAGGTTTATTTGGGGAGTCAACTCACTGCTGTCGTGTCAATTCCCGTTCACGGAGACCTTCTAGAACAAGGTAGAATTATCCCTGTGAGTTTTCAAGGCTGTTAGCTCTTTATGGAGCTGGCTTTCTCCCAGAGTGGTTGGCGGTTTCAAACTGCTAACCTTGTGGGTAGCACAAGTGAGAAGCGCTCAGAATGTACTCCTCAGGCAAGATCACTTCTCCCCTGCCATCCCCACAGCAGGCTTCTCTCTGGGCCTGAGCCAGTTCACCTGGTGGCTTCCCAGGGGAGCTTTTTGCCATTGGCAGAGGCGGGGAGACACCTTTGTATGTGACACCATTTCTCTTCGTCTTTCCTAGCACGGAAGAGCATATCAAGGAGTCTTGGTAGCACGGTGACCACACATTGGGCTGAGCCCCTCATGGTCCGATGTGGGAAACCACCAGCAGCTCCTCAGTAGAAAGGCTGGTCTTTCTACTCCCATAAACACTTAAAGCCTCAGATGCCCGCCATCGGGGTTGGTAGGCGGCACCATTGACATGATTGACGGCCGTGAGAGAGCAGAGTCAACCACATGAGAACGCATGGTTCAAAATGGCCAGTACCAATCCATGAAGCTCGCTGCATATTGACCTTTGTACTGTTCATTGCACTTCATTTTTGCGACTTCAAATTTTCCTGGATGCCTGCTCCTTAAATTCCATATCCCAGTTATTGGTGGATGCCTGCCATTGCTTTTTTCTTAATTTGAAGGTCCCAAACGACTTGTTCCATCCAGGTCAAGAGGGCAACTCTGCTTTGAGGAGGCAGCACTTACCTCGTCATCATTTGAATGCCTCCTCAGCTGAAGGACTCATCTTCTGGCACCATCATCAGGTAATGTTTCACTGCTGTTCGTAAGTTGTCCACGGTCAGTGTTTTTTTGGAAATGGAGCAGCGGGTAGGTCTTTCTTTCGAGTCTGCTTCAGGCTGGAAGCCCCACCAAAACCTGTCCACCAAGGGTGACCCTATGTGGCAGCTGCATAACCCCCAGTCAACTTGAGTGAAGGGATGGAGTCTACCAAACCTATGAATCCGGTCGCAGCTGGATGATCTCATTTGGAGGTGCAATGGAGCTAAATAGCTCGCTGGAGGCCAGACCCAGTCTCCCTGCCTTCCCTTTCCTGCAGTTGAGACACCCAGAGAACTGGAGAAGACACGAGGAAGCCCTTGCCTTCACTGAGATGCCCTTACCGCCACTGGATCCACAAGACCTTCTACCCACTGGCCTGTGATCTTCCTGCATTCGGCATCCTTGCATGTATTGCATGAGTCTGAAAAGGAATTTATAGACTGGTATAGGACATATGGGTTAATGTAGGACTTATGGACTTGATCTGGACTGGGCTGGAATGTGTTTCCTTGATGTAAAGCTCTTTCCTATACATTCATGAGAATTTGTTTCTCTAGTCACCCCAGACTAACACACGCTACTACTACTTGAAACACTGGTGGCATAGCGTTCAGCATCACAGCAACACACAAGCCTTTACAATGTGACAAACTGATAGGTGGGCAGTGGATTATAGAGTTATCATTTACATTTAAGCCAATGACAGTTTTTACTTTCATTTTTCATAGTCTGAAATAAAAATCAAGATACGGGTTTTTTTTTTTTTTTTTGCATATTGATATTCAAGAGTTTCATTTCCATGCTTTGAAAACTACCTTATCCTCATTGAATCATCTTAGTACCTATATGGAAAATCAACTGGCCATATATGCTGCATTGATCTGTATCTAGCATAGGAGGTCTGGTAGCATAACGGTAGCCGTGCAACACCACCAGTCACACTGTGGGAGACGGATGAGGTCCTCTAGTCCCATAAAGATTCACAGTCTTGGAAACCCATGGGGACAGTCCAACCCTGTCTTATTTATGAGTTTGAAACAACTTTATGGCAGTGAGGGTCTATTGCCAAAATGTAGATGATAGTCATGAAATGTGATCACACAAGCCCTCTAACTTTGGTCATTATTATTACTATTTATTGTGCTTTACAATAATGAATAGTCACGAGTGGATCTGAGACCTCCAAAATATGTGTCAACATAGCTGGAGGCCTTACACTAAGAGTCTTCTAGAGAGAAGAAGAGAGGTGTCACACCACATGAAAATCATCCAGCAACAACAACCAAAAAACCAAGAACTTTCCTCCTGAGCTGAGAGAGAAAAAGCCTCCCCTAGACCTGAAACTCTGAGTTCAGACTTCTGATCTCCTAAACATTGAGAAAACAGATTTCTGTTTGTTAAAACCATCCACTTGTGGTATTTCCGTAACAGCAGTCCAAGATGACATCATTGTCCATTCTTTGTATGTGCATCTAAATTCCAGAATCAGCTTGTCAGGTTCTACCAAAAAATCTATTGAGAAAGCCTCTAACCTAAAGTAAGGCAGAGCTGAGAGATGATAAGAGAGAGACTTGATATGTTAGAGTTCCAGAATCCTCCCAATGAATAAAATGGGTTGACTAATAATCCCAAATCACAAATGTACCTCCAGTTCCTGGAAAAACCTGATTTTAGGTGATTTCTCCTTCTGAATAATTATTTAAGATTATCCTTATTGGGAATATGAATTGAGAATATTTTTAATTGGGCTTAATGAAGTAAATGTGTTTGATGCGGGCCTCTCATCTCTCTCAGGAGATCCCTTCTTGAGAACCACTGGTTCAATTCATGTGCCCCATGGGTTTTGTTTGCTCTTTAATCTAGAACCAAACCTACAGCTGTGAAAGTTTTCAACTCATGGTTTCCCTTTGTGTCAGAGTAGAACTGCTCCCTGGATTTTCAAAACTGTGACCTTTCAAAAGCAGATCACCAGCCCGACTCCCAAGACACCTCTGGATATGTTTGAACCAGTTAGTAGTCTAGGACTGCAGCAGAGATATTCTCACCACGTCTCGCCTGTCATTCCAACCAAGTTTGCACTGAGACTCCAAGCCTTGGTCAATCTATCTCCTCTCCACATTGGCACCTGATACACCTTTCAAAGTCATTCTAGGGACTGAAATTCTTGTCTGTTCCCCTCCCCCTCCTCCCTACTCCACAATGCCCTTTCCCACCACTGTTTCATGACTAGACCTCTACTCCATACCCACCTAATCTAAGCTTGGAATGTCTGTTGGCCTTCTAAGTAATGTGTCCTCTTGTTTTCCACATAAGAGGTAAACTTCCTACACTTACCTCAACTCCAGTGACACCTAACCCCAAGAAGCATATCTCCTGCAGAAGAATATAAGGACTTGGGTAGGGCAAAGAATGCTGGAGGCAAAATCAATACTTAACAGTATTGATTTCATATCACAAAGACTTGAGGCAAAGAGGCAACCCAGCAGTGAGGGTGACTTCGTGTCACGGTTGGTGTTAGATGCCATCAAATAGTTCCAACGCAGAGGGAGCCTGTGGACAACCAAACGAAACAGGGCTGTGCCTCCCGCCGTTGTTTCACTGCATCAAGTCATCTGACGGCAGACCTGCCTCTCTGTTGCAGTCGGTTCTCCACTTCACTAAGTACTATGTTCTTCTCCCAGGACCGATCTTTCCTGATAACACGCCCAAAGTATATGAGACAAAGATTTGCCATCCTTGATTCTAAACCAAGTCCTGGCTACACTTCTTTCAACCCCTGTTTTTTCCCTCCTCCAGAAGTACCAGTTATATTCAGCATTTTTCATGAACACCATCGTTCGCGTGGTGGTTTGAGTTCTCCTGTGGTTTTCCTTAGTCACCGTCCAGCTTTCGTGATCATGAGAGACCATCACCAATGCCACAGCTGGGCCCTGCTGCACCTTACTCCAAAGAATGACATCTTTGCTTTTGAACACTGGGTCTTTTGCAGATTTGCCCAAAGCAATGCGCCATTTGATTTCCTGATTGCCACGCTCCTGGGTGATGATAGAGGATTCTAGTAAAATGAAATCTTTCACAGCGTCAAGTTTCTCTCCACTTATCGTGATGTGGCTGGTTGCTCCAGATACTGTGTTTGTTGTTTGTGTTGAGGTGCAGTCCATACTGGAGGCTGAAGCCCTTACCTTCATCAATGAGTCAAGTGTGTCAAATGTGACAACCAAGCCAATAAGATTGTGTCCTTTGAATATCACAGTTTGTTAATGAGTCTGCCTTGAATCATGATACTCCATTCTTCTTCTAGCTCAGTTTCTCTGCTAGTTTAGTATAAAAGAATACAATAATGTCACATAACATGCCCACTTTAAATATATATATATACATATATAAATATTCCTTGCTATGTTCTAACAACTGTTTCTGCATCCATGTATAGATACTTCATGAGCACATAAAGTGTTCTGCAATTCCCATTCTTCATATTATGTAAAATTTATTATAATCACATATTGAAATATCTTTGCACAGTCAGAAAATACGTAAACTGCTGTCTGATATTCTCTGCTTTTATCCAAGCTTCATCTAACACCAATAATGATATTTTCTTATCATTCCATGTCCTCTTCTGAATGTAGCCTGAACTCCTGGTGGTTTCTTATTTGTGTATAGCTGTAACTGATGTTGTAACTGATGTTTCCCTTTAGCAAATCTTCATTTGCATATAATGTTAATTATATGATTGAATACTTTCTGTATTCCCTTGAGTTATCTTTCTTTGGAATGGGTATAAATATGGATCTCTTCTGATTGGTTAGCGAGATAGCTGTCTTCTATACTTCTGGACATAGATGAATGAGTGTTTATAGCACTGAACTGGTTTGTTGAAACATCTCAATTGATATTCCGTTAATTCCTGGAATTGTGGTTTGATTGTTTTTAATGGGAATACTTTCAATGCAACTTAAATTTTTTCCTTAAATACTATCAATTCTTGATTCTATATTATTTCCTGGTTCATCATCAATCAATTGTTTTTGATTCATAACTATGTATTTCTTCCATCTTCTTTTGAGGCCGCCTACATTGTTGAATATTTTACTCACTGGGTCCTTCAATATTGCAACTCAAGGCTTGAATCTTTTTAATGTTTTCTCAGCTTGAAGAAAGTAGGTTACCTAGGTTTTTATATATTTCATTATAATTCTTTGTCTTCTCAATCTGCCCTTTGAAATTACTTGTTCACCTCTTATACTTCATCATAGCTGTAGCTATTCCATATTCAAGAGCAAGATTCAGCGTATATTATGCCATAGGTTTTGATCTCTTCTTTATTAGCTATCTTTTTAATAAGCTTTTTTAAATATATGATATTCTTGATATAATCTCACAACTCATCTGGTCGTTGGCCAATAATATTCAAGTGTCAAGTCTATTCTTGAGATGGTTTCTAAATTCAGGGGAGATTCTACTCAAGGTCATAATTTGGCTCCCATGAACTTGTTTTAATTTTCTTTCATTCTGATTGATGATATTGAGCTTCTACATAGTCTAGACTGTGGATCATAACAAACTGTGGAGAGCATTTAGAAGAGTGGGAATTCCAGAACTTTATGGTACCCATGTGCAACCTGTTGATGGATTGAGAGACAGTCATTCAAACAGAACAAGTGAATAGTGAAAAAAAGATGTGTGTCAGGGTTGCATCCTCTCGCTATATCTACTCAATTAAATGTATGCTAAACAAACAATCTGAGAAGATGGATTATATGAAGAAGAACAGGACATCAGGATTGGAGGAAAACTTACTAACAACCCAGGATATGGGGATGATACAACGTTGCTTGTTGAAGTTGAGGAGAACTTGAAACACCAATGAAGATCAAGGATTGCAACCTTTTATAGATTACAACTCCCTGTAAAGAAAACCAAAATCCTCACAACTTCACCAATATATAACATCTTGATGAATGGAGGCGAGATTCAAGTTGCCAAGCATTTCATCTTCTTTGGATCCACAAGCAGTGTTTCAGGAGGCAGCCATCAAGAAATTAAGCAAAGCATTGCACTAAGCAAATCTGCTTCACAGACCCCCTTTGAAGTATTGAAGAGCAAGGATGTCACTTTGAGGACTAGGGTGCACCTAACCAAAGCCACAGTATTTTCAATGGCCTCATATGGATATGGAAGTTGGACATTGAATAGGAAGAGACCAACGAAGAATCAATGCATTGGAATTTGGGTGCTGGCAAAGGATACTGAAAGTACCATGGACTGCCACTAGGACAAACAAATCTATCTTGAAAGAACTGCTCCTTAGAAGCAAGGATAGTAAGACATTGTCTCGTGTACTTTGGACATCTTATCAGGAAAGACTAGTCCCTAGAAGAGGACATCTTTCTTGGTAAAATGGAGGGACAGTGAACAAGAGGAAGACGCTCAAGGAGATGATTTGTCACAGTGGCTACAACAATGGATGCAAACATAACAGTAACTGTGAGGATAGTTCTGGACCAGGCCATGTTTCACTCTGTTGGGCAGAACTGACTCAAGGGTACCTAACAACACACGGTCTCTTTGTAACAGATGTAGTGGATTTGGTTCTAGTGGATGTCATCTGGTGAGGTCCACATGTAGTCGCTGTTTACATTGTTGGTGAGAAAAAATGTGTAGTTACAGTTAATAAGTCATTTGTCTTACAAGTTCTACTATGAATTATAATTTCTATCACCAAGCTCATATTTTCTAACTACCAATACTTCTTTGTTTCCATCTTTGGCGTTCTAATCATGAATAATTATCAGTGCATCTCAAGTGCCTGTTTGATCAATTTGAGACTGCTGAAGTTGGTAAAAAAATATTTTTATAGAGGTTCAAATACAGGGATGTACATAGGAGCATATATTTATAAGTGAGGATGGAGAAAGATTAATGTGTATACTTATATACTTACAGGGTTAGTAGTAGGACAAAAGATGGGCATTGGACCTCCACTCAAGTATCTCCTTGGTTCAAGAACACTTTGTTCTATTGAATTGGCATTCCAAAATGCTCACCTTTCCGACATGATCACTGAAGACAGATGTGTGCATAAGCAAAGGTGGTGAAGAAGCTGATGGTGCCCGGCTATCAAAAGATGGAGC
>PVJH01001864.1:176972-189452 GCA_004026705.1 Nesogale talazaci | reverse complement strand
GCCACCTGTGCCCTCTCTTGCTGCCCCTCGCCTTTTACCAAGCACGATGCCCCTCTCCAGGGAGTATTTGCTCCTGCCACATGTCCACAGCTCATGAGGCAAATGTTGCCAGCTTTGTCTCGAAGGAGCATTCTGGTTTTTTTGTTTTGTTTTTTTTGGGGGGGCATCACTGCCCTCTGGTGGTTGTGGGCGCTACCCAGTGCTGCTCCTGAGAGCCGCTGCTGGATTTGAACCGCCAAGCCCGGGGGCCGCAGTCCTGCACTCAACCACTTATGCCACCAGGGCTCGGAGCATTCTGGCTGTACTTTTTTCCAAGACTTTGTTTGTTCTTTTGGCCATTTGTGGTACTTTAATTATTCTTTGCCAGCACGGTAATTCAGATGCCTCGATTCTTCAATCTTCCTTATTCAGTGTCCAACTTTCACATGCCTCGGAGGCGATTGAAAATACCCTGACTTGACTCAAGGGCGCTTAGTCATCAAGGCAACAAACACTTTGAAGAGGATTCTGCAGCAGACTGACTCGGCGCCGTGTGTACTCTGACAACCTGGGTTCCAACGCGAGGCTTGACAGTCTTGCCCCCGCGTTTGCTTTTCTAGGAACTTTCAGAGTTTAGTTTGCACTCTCCGTCGCATTTGTTGGCTACTCACACAGCTACTAGCCACAGTGTGGTTGCAGCTTGCCATCGCCTGTGTGGGAGGAAGATGGGACTATTTGCTCTACAGATTTCGTGCAGGAAGATCACAGGCTGGTGGGTACAAAGTCTTGTGGATGCAATGGCAGTGGAAGCATGTCAGCACCAGTGCAGGTGTCCAGGTGGCTCAGTGTGGCACTTCAACAAGAAGGTGAAGCAAGTGGGGCTCCTTGCAGGTTTCAGCAAGTCTGCATGGCTTGTTGCGCTAGTCCGGGTAGACTAGAGAAACAAATTCATAGACACGCATATGGATATAAGGATAAGGTTTATATACAAAAGGAAGGGAACATAGAGAAAGCATCCCAACCCAGACCAGTTCAAAGTCATAAGTCCGACATTAGCCCATATGCCCGATACCAGTCTATAAAGTCTCCTAACTCCCGAAGTCGCAGGTCAGCAGTTGTAGAATCCCAGCACTGGCAGGGGTCTGTCTCCCCATGGCTCCTCGCTTCCAGGGCTCAGGGTCCATCAACAGCATCCAGTGGTGGCAGAAGCAGCTCAGCGCTGGCAGGGCTCTCCATGTGGCCCCTCCAGCTTCAGAGGTCTGGTTCCATCAGGGGAAGGCCGTGTGGCTTCTCCTCCAGCTCTTCCAGCTCATTGGATGCTGCCATCTTGTGTAGTTCGTCATCATCTCGGAGACTGACTCCCAACAACTGGGGAGATGGCTTCTCTTTTCCACCAGAGAAATATTGCAAGATTTCCCAGAAGTCTCAGGAGAAAGCCATGCCCACACAGAGGCCTCATTGGCTACTCAGTGGCTATCTCCAGATTAACAGGCTAGACTCCACTCCTACATCCCAATCATGAAATTGGCATAACGAATACATGACCGCCACACTTGTCAACAGGAAGACAAAGACAACGAGAGAGGAAGGTCCCAGAACTCTCATGGGAAGGCCACTCCACAAGGAGGCATCATCAGGCTGTGACCTGATTGACTCCAGCCCCCATTTATTTCTGTAGCCTAAAACTTAGGTTACATGAAATTGTGCAACTACAACAGACAGTATTTGCAGATGGATCTGTACCAAATGTTATGTCACACAGACCCTGAAACTCCCAGGAGCACCCGTTATCCCAATTAGCATCATTTTCCCTATTGCTTTTATCGGTACAGGCAGCCTGTCTCCTGACATGTGGTTTCTAGTTTCGACAGCAGAAGACTCCGTGGAGGTAGACAGGTAGGGAGACTTGTATGGTGCCTGCTTTGCCAGGGACTCAGGATCCTCAGTGCAGAAACAAGAAAGTTCCAGGCAAAGCAGAACTAGTTGGTGGCCCTAGACCCCATTTCCTCTTCTGCTTGGACACTCCGCTGAGGGTACATCTCCCACCTTCCCTCAGGGTTAGGTGTGGCCATGCAACGTAATGCCTTCAATGGGCTGAGAACTTTATGACACCCCCGGTTCCATAAGGAGACAGTTTTCAGAGGTTTGCTCTGCGCCACCTTTCCCATTGGCAGGATGGGACGAAAGTACAAACTTGGGAGCAGATCATAGGAGAATCTATTTCTTCTAGACCACAAAAAGCCATCAGCCTTCTCTTTTCAGTCAAGCAACCCACATCATCTCCCTAACAAAGGCACTGGTGACTTCTGGTGACCTCATGCCCAAAGGAACATTGCACCCGAGACTTGTGCAGTCCCCTGGCTGGTTGCAGACTGCTTCAGTGGGATCTCCAGGTGCTCACAGACAGATCTTTGGGTGTAGATTGCCAGACCGTTCTTCCTACTCCGTGTCAGTCTAGAAGCTCAGCTGAAGCCTGTTCAGCATCTGAGCAGCACACAAGCCTCCACAGACAGTCCGCCTGGTGGGCTGTGACTAGGAACTGAACCTGGGTCTTCTGTATGCCGGGCAGGGATTCTGTCCCAGAAGCACCACTGCTCCCGCTGTGAACAGTGCACGCCTGCATATTAGCCTTTTGATCAGCTGCTAGAGGAAGGGGAGAGGAAGTAATAAAGCATACATGGGAAAAATAAGTTCAGGAAAATATTAGAGGTTTGCTCCTGACACATTGGAGTCCCTGGATGATGCCCACAGTTAACACACTTACCTGCCGCTGCTACTGGTACCGACATTGACATCCAGAAACAAGAGGAGAGCAGCCACCTACGTTTTTTGAGGGACTTTTTTGACCTAGGGAAAAACAAGCCCAGACTTAAACAACAACAAAACGTTGGTCGAGCCTTCAAACAGCTTTCAGGCCCCCAGAGGCATACGGGCTAATGAGCGGCTGGAACAAGCATGTGAAGTTGGATGGCTCTCAAGATGCGCTTTCTTCCCACCATGCGCTGCTGCACACCCAGCCTTGGAGGGTCGGCGATGGGATGAGGGTGGAGGAATCTGGCAGAGGGAGGAACCTCAAGCTTTGGGGGATGGCAGGAATTCCCATTCAGAGAGAACAGAGAGGTGCCCTGGCTTTCAGAGCAAAAGGGTGCCTCCACGCCTGGCCAGTTAGATGTTGTAATGGTTGAGCACTGAGGCTGGTGTCGCAGTGGTAAGCAAGTCGCTTCACCAGTCATTCCTCTAGAGAAAAGATGGGGCCTTGTCAGAAAAGATTGCTGCCTTGTCAGTCCTTGGGAGGGAGCGCTCTTCTGACCTTTTGGGTCACTGTGAGTCAGAATCAACACAACGGCAGAGGTGTGGTAGCGGTGGGGGGTGGCTGTGTCCTGTGGTGGATTAGGCAGCTACTCACTGAGCTGCTAACTGCAGAGTCAGAGGTTCAAATCCACCAGTCGATCCTTGGGAGAATGATGAGACGGACCACTCCTTTAAAGAGTTTGTCTCTGAAACCTGAAAGGGGCAGTTCTGCTCTGGCCCACAGGGTCACTGTGAGTCAGAATGAATGTGCTGGCTGGCGAGTTTGCCTTAGTTTTGCTGTGTCCTGTGACTCCACTTTCCTAGTGGCGCTCATGGTAGTTCCTGAGGCTCAGCTTCATCTGGGTGCCTTGTCCACAAGGGAAGTTCCAGGGCCTGGTCCTTTGAGTCTCTTGCAGCCAATCCAAACGGGGCCAGACCATGGCGGGAAATTTGAGCTGGGAGTTGTAGACGGATGGAACTTTGGGGTTCTTTCCGTAGGGGAGAGGTGAGTATATTTGGTGAGTAGAGCATCAGGGATAGGTATGCCAGGGGGACTCGGGGCATAGTTGAAGGAAAATGACAGCGCCCTGTCACCACAGGTGAGCAGTGCCGAAAGGGACCAGCAGTGGCGAGGAGCAGTCCACCGAGTTAGAAGAGTAAATGGAACCACAGCGGGGAGCAAAGATTGAATCTGGAGGCAGATTCTTGAAGGAGCTATAAAATGAGTGAGAAAAACCATTTGGGGCATAGTTACTGAAAGCCGTTGCCTACCTCACCATATAACAGAATAAATTCCCTGTCTACGAGTTTGGTAAAACACTCATCTGCCATGGAAAACTGGCAGATTTGCCAAGTCTATAGCCCTTGGTAAGAAACACTCTTAAAGAGGTTACAGGGGTCCTAGTCTGGGGGCCTTTGTGCCCCATCAGCCACTGGAGCCAGGTCTCGGATGCATTTTTAGACACACATGGGAAACATTTGAATTACTGATATCCCCTCTGACATTGGTCAAGGTACAACCACGTAGACCACCTGGCAAGCTGACCTGTAATGCTGAAGCCCCCCTGAGTTCACTTTAAAAGACTGTCTTCCAGGCTTGTCGTAGCCCCCCATGCTTGTGCTCCTCCCTAGAAGAAGAACGTCCTGGCACTCGGCCTCTGACAAATAACCAAAGCACACCCCACAGAACACAAAGTCAAACCAGCCCCTGTCCTGCCTGGCTGGCTTGGGAAGAGCACATCCCACTTGGGGAGGGGAAGGGTCAGTGGGCAAAAGGAGTCCCTCTGTGAGCGGGACCGGCACAAGGGTCCCACCATGGATCACACATCAGCAATCGTGACTGTGCAGGCCCAGGCCCCATGGCCTCCTGGTCTACAGCAGGTCTCCAGGGGACAGCGCCACGACCCTGGCGCCGAGTAACGACCTAGGCATAGCTGGAACGCTGTGGCCTTCTAATCTAAGGCCTGCTGGCTGGGCGGGGAAAGATGGTCATCTAGGAAAAACACTGGGGAAGCAGTCTGACAGCAGCTGCCAGTGTCGGTGGAAGGGTCACCGTCAAAACCCAGGGGAGAAGACCCAGTTCTGCAGGCGGTGAAGGTGCCAGGGAAAGGAAGCCGCCGAAGGCTGAGAAGTGGAGAGCAGGGTGCCCGCCTAGAGACTTGCCTGGGAGTCTTTCAACATCAGTGTTGATGTGGGTGGGGAGAGTGGGATGGAGCCAGGGGTCAGTGGCTGACACTGTGGTCCAGAAACCACTTGGGAAACTGGAGCCACCTGTGGTGGCAGCCAGGCTGGGAGGAGTCTGGGCCTCTGAGGAATATTTGGGTATAAAACCTACAGCATGTGGTGGGAAGGAAATAGAAGGGAGGCACCAGCCAATTACTGGTTCTGGGTGGTCCCACCACCCAGACAACCTGCATGTTTGGAAGAAGCAGCCAACAAGTTAAGTTTTATGTGCCTTTTGGCGGGTGACCGAGTTGCTGTGATGTGCCCAGACGTGGAAGGACTCAGGCACAAAGCCTGGTGATCGACTTCTGGAAACCTGCCTGTGAAAACCCCGAGGACCATAACAGTCACAGCTGTGTCCAACCACACAGCGTCCCATCCCATGGCACACGGAGTCACTTTACAGCAGATACAAGGGCAACAGGACCCCCTGGTGGGGAAGCGGTGGGGGGTTTGGGAGGAGAGGACCCTGAGCTGGGCCTGTAGACATGTGTCTTGGTCAAAGGGCCTGCTGCAGAGCCTGGGCCAGGAAGGATCTTCTGCCTTCCAACTGAACTCACGGCCATGGAGCCCTGCTGACCCAGCAACATGCCTGTGGGTGTCTGGGCCAGTTCAGGGGAGTTGAAAGCCCAGTCTTTCTCCCATGGAGCTGCCGGTGGTTTTGAACAGCCGACCAGATAGATTGTAGCATCACGCATACCCCCAACACTGCCGGGGCTCCTTGTGCTATGTCATTAGGCAAGTGATGTGACCTCTCTGGGATTGCGGTGAGTTTACATGGGCTAATGTGTGTGGGCTTAGAACAGGCCTGGAGCACAGGCCTGCTTGATGCCTATTGGGTGTGGTGATACTCTGGGAGGGAAGAGGCCTCCGGGTGGATGGGAGAGCCGGGGGAGAGATGGAAGATGGACAGAGATGGAGAGATGGAGGCCTGAGGACAGCTATAGGCCTGGCTCCATTTCTCTCTGAATCAAGAGTCTCTGAGGCGGGTGGTGGGCAGAACAAATCACAGGACCGTACTCTCGCGTCCTTTACCCATCAATTCTCACCAGAGCCTTCTAAATCCATCAAGCAACTTCGTTTAATGAGCAAGGCAAATCAGACTTCTGTTCTCTAGAGTTCTTGGCTGTCAGTGGGATGCCTAGCCATCGATCTCCCTACATACACAATGGGACTTCAGACATGGAATGGAAAGCATTTCTCTTTTTTTTTTTTTTTTGGGGTGGGGGGCATCACTGCTCTCCGGTGGTGGGAGTAGGAGGCCCAGCCCCACTGCTGGAATCGAACCTCCGACCCAGTGGGCCGCAGTCTCGCGCACAACCACTACGCCACCGGGGCTCAGCCCGGAAAGCATTCCTCTATGAACTTTTCAAAGCCCCCTCGTGCACATCTCTTTCCCACTAGATGTGGAGTTCCTTGCGCACACGGAGAGCGCGCTGTCTTTCATACCTCCCAGTCCACAGCCTTCCCACCATATTAGTGTGTTGAACTACATCAGATTCAAAGGAGTATGGTTGCAGGCACCTTCATGGTATGGGACTATATTTCCAGTTGTTTGCAAAGATGGATTTATTTGTCAAGATAGTCACTGCCCCCTTAAAAGGGGTTCGACACACACATGGAGCAAGGCTTAGGGGTGGTGTGCAATCCTGCATCCCATGAAGGAGTGTCAGCACTGTGAGAAATGACTTCCAAGAAAAGCTTCTGCCCCATGGGCTGTGTCAATAAAGCTGGGTGAGGGTCCCATCCCGCCCACCGAGGGGACTGAGCCTCATATCTCACACTCAGAATGCATTTAGGGACTGTGATCGAGAAGCAGAGAATCCTCCAGGTCCAGAGATAAGTACAGTGACAGGAGCAAGCAAGATTCCAGTTGTACCTCCACTCACCTTTGCTTCCAAATCAGAGTGCTAGTGCTCGTGCTAGACTCCCACTTCCTTTTAGAATTCAGAATGATTTCCATTCTCCAGGGCGCCCCAGCTTCGTTCTGCTCCTGTTGTGTGACACCCTCCCACCCCCCTACTCCCCCACCCCTGCACATGGTAGCAGCTTGCCTCTCTCCAGGCCCGCTCACTGTCTGCATTCCACACTTCACCCAGCCTGAGCACATCTGTTTGCGCCACTTCCCTCCTTAGAATCCTTGATGATTACTTACTTATCCACGCCCTCCATTGCAACCTGGTCCCCTTTTCTCCAGCACAAACACTCTAGCTTCTGGCCAGACCCCGAGACCAGCAGATCTCTCAGTGCTTGTCATGCGCTTTCTTATTCCACCTGATTGCCCCTTAATTTCTTCTGCGACTCACTCCTCTTTGAAAAGCCTGTTGTTGGCATGTTGTTAGATGCTGTCAAGTTGATAACAACTCATGAAATACTGACCAGTCCTGCGCCATCCTTCCAATTGTTCTTTTGTGTGGAGCCCATTGTTGCAGCTGTGTCAGTCCACTGTGTATGTGAGCGGGAGAGTCTTCCTGTCTTTCACTGACCTTCCACTCTTTCAAGCATGACTTCCTTCTGCAGGGACTGATCTCTCCAGATAACATGGCCCAAAGTACAGAAGATGAAGTCTTGCCATCTGTGGTAGTTACGTAATCTGTTGTCAATTTGAGACTTAAGAGTGAAAGGGTGGAGTTTAGCCTGTCAATCAGGTTGCAGCTTGATGACCTCATTTGGAGGCGCCAAGGAGATAAATAGCTCACTGGAACTGGGACACTCACACACTCCCTGCGAGTCATTTCTATTGAGAAGACACATGGAGTTTCACTAGTGTCCTGCAGCTGAAGGAGTCACATGGCGACCCCTGCCAATGCTGAGATGCCTCTTCCGCCACTGGATCCACAAGACTTCCCATTCACTGGCCAGTGATCTTCCTGCATTTGGTGTCATTGCATGTGTTTCATGAGTCTGAAAAGGAATTGATAGATTGGTATTGGACATATGGGGTAATATCAGACTTATGGACTTGATCTGGACTGGGATGTTTTCTCAATATTCAACTGCTCTTACATATAAAGCTCTTTCTTATTCACACATGAGCATCTATGCATTTGTTTCTCTATCCAGACCAATACACTATCCTTGCTTCTAAGGAGCCCTCTGGCTGTACTTGAAGCATCTGCTAGGATCTAAACCCAACTGAAACTCACATAAACTAGAAGAAATCATTTGACATGAATATATGCTTGCATATAGGGAGGAATGGTAGCCCTGAAGAAAACATTTTCTGATGAGAAGATTCCTCGTCCCACTTTCACTTTTTCTGAAGCTGAATATTTACAATTATGTGTGTGGAGAGTTGACAGCCAGTAGTTCTAACTGCCCTCTGAATTTAGAGAGGCCAAGGACTGTTTTCATCACGAGCTGAAGATCCCAGAGAGGACTGAGTGACCTGGATCTGGTTCTGACTTCTCTGAGCCAATCACTGTGCGTGGTCAGGGAGTAGGGCTCCCTCTGATTGGTTGTCCTGGAGCAGAGATGGGCAGGGCACCCTCCCTGAGATTCCTCCTGGGCTAGATGTGAGGTTCGCAGGTGAGTGTTCCCCAAAGAAAAGGATGCTATGGGGAGGGAGCACTTCAGTCTCCTCTCTTGCAACCCTTCCTTAAAAGTCCATGTGCGGCCTTGCCTGCAGCCTTCATGACTGGTTCCAGGAACAATCATGTTCATCTCCCGCTAGCATGAGTTACAGTGATTGCTGTGGTCTCCCAGCCGCGGGGTAGACGTTTCGGCGAGCAGGGGTGTTGTGTGGACTGGTCATCTTCGGTTGACCTCACCATAATCACTCTTCATCTTTCTCCCCACTCCTCATTTATGTGGACTGAACACCTGGACTTCGTGTGTCTGTTTGACCAGGGTCTGTGGGGTGCTTAGGCAGGAGATCAGTGAGAAAGAGAGAGAGAGAGAGAGAGAGAGAAGTGGGGGTGGGGTTGTTAGCCAGATCCCTTAGCCCCTTCCCTGTAGGGCTCCTGAGAGCTGGCATCTCTCTGGGCAGAAAACTCCTATCAGCCAGTACCCTGCCACTGCTTGCTCTCTGAGTTCTGCAAACAGCTTCCTTCTCTTGTCCTTCAAACCTTGCTCTGTTGCTAACGGCCCCAGGGCCTGCCCTATCTCTTCAGGTTTCTCTCTGTCCAGCCCACACCTTTATAAATCATGCCTTTATCGAACTCTCCTCATATTACCCAATTAGTGTGTGCCACCTGCTTCTCACCCAGACCCTGGTTCACACACACTTCTATTCATCTTGGTTTCCCTGCTGCTCTGCACAGCTCCTTCCCTACCACTCAGTAAACCCAAGAACCAAGGGGTGGTTAAGCACAGTCTGGGCTGCATCGATACATGAGATTATATATATATATATATATACATACATACATATATATATACACACATACACATATATGTGTGTATGTGTATATATATATATTACACAGTTTGCACACAGTGCTTTGCAATGCTGATTACTTGTTTCTGTCATGTTCATCTCTTTCCATTTTCTGGCCCCTCCTTGCCTTCTTGCCTTTGTTTCTAGGTACATGTTGACTTCTGGGTTCATGCATGTCCTGGCCCGCGGGACATTCAAACGTGGATCTCTGGGTCCAGAGCCTGGAAGACGAAGATGGGCAGGGGACGCGAAGAATGGAGGCAAGACAGGATTCTGATCAAGCCTCGTTTATTGGGGGGAAACTCAGGGTAGATATAGCCGCACAAGCTGGAAGAGGGAGGTACTTATGCAAATACAGCGTATAAGGGAAACAACCAATAGTATTATAACACATACGACCTGATAATATGCAAATGCAGCGAATGGGGGGAACAGCCAATAGTATTACAACACATGCGAGCTGATAATACGCAAATACAGTGAATGAGCGAACTAGTTGATTGTAACCAATTAGGGGCGAAGTTCCAAAAAAGGTAAAAAAGGCGTGCAAAAGGGGCTGCAGTCCTCAACTTGGGCCGGTATGCTAATGAGAGTACAGAAGAAGGGTAGAAAACAAGGTCCATATTAACCAATGATGATAGAGGTCAGTGACAGTGTCAGCATCTGGAAGCAGGCTTTTGCCACAGCATGATGACTTTTGCTAAAAACCCTGGGGCGGAAGGAATTGTTTGCAGAGCAAACAATGGCCTTTGAACCCGGCTCTCCACACATGCAGAGCGTGGTTCTGAGTGCACATGCCTCATGCATGATATTGCTAAGAAGTCTGTTGATTCTTCGTTTCAAAGGAGATCCCTGGGAGGGCTTCAGTTCCAAGTTAAAAGCATATCTGAGGAGGACCATAGTTTTGAGTATCCCTCTCACCTCCATCAACCCAGTAGGTCTGGTTTTGTTCTTTTGTTGTGGTACATGTTTGTTTTGTCCCACATGTTTCTTCCATTCTCTCTGGGATCTTAAACTGTGTTCCTGGTCAGAATGGTTGAGAGTGATGGCCAGGCACCATCTAGTTCTTCTGGTCTCAGGCTAGAGTGGTTTATGTGGGCGATTCATCCTGTGGGTTGGTTTCTTCTTTGAGCAGACACATCTACCGCTGTAACTACTCATATATCTTCCGGCTATTATTGCTGTTCTTGAAAATTGCATAACAAGAAACATAATTGCCCTCTATTCTTGAATCCCTGTTTCTTCACTTACCTAGGAGCTGAGTTCCTCCATCGTGTCAGCTGTCTTTTCCCTCAGCAGAAAGAACAGCTGTCAGCTAGCTAGCAGGGTCCTAGTGGCATTGTGGGTTACAGGTTGGGTTGCTAACCCCAAAGCCGGCAGTTTGAAACCCATAGCTGCCCCAAAGGAGAAAGCTCAGACTTCCTACTGCCATAAAGATGTCCAGTCTTGGAAACCTACAGACGCAGTTCTACTCTGCCTATAGGGCCTCCGCATGGGAATGGACTGGGCAGTCGTGCTAATAAGGACTGTCTAGCTAGAGATTTCCCCTTGCTCCCCTCACATCCCTGGCCACCACCAAAGACTACTGCTTTCTGTGTGTCTTCCCAGTCTTCTCTACATGGAGGTGAGACCATGCCCCATGTGACCGACTTATTTGTGACTGACTTATTTCGCTCAGCAACAACGTCTTCCAGACTCACCCAGTTGATGTTTCACAGGCTTGCCATTATTTTTCAGAGGGACCTCCTTTGTTTATCTGTTCCTCTGTCGATGGGCACTTGGCTTGTCTCCATCTGTTTACGATGATGAATGGTGCGGTTGTGGACACAGGTATACACATGTCTGTTTGTGTCACTGCTTGTGGCAGTGGCATCGTTTCATGTCAACTTGGAGATATAAAAGTATCGGGGTGGAGTCTAGCCTGTCAATCAGGTCACAGCCTGAAGGATGGCACCTCCTTATGAGTGTGGCCTTCTCAGAAGGTGTGTCCTAGGAACCTCCCCACCCCTGCCTTCATCTTCCTGTTGATGCCACGTGGAAAGCTGCCCAAGCCCTGTGATGTGTCCACTGCCATCGGATCCATTCAACTGGCCCGTGGTCTTCCTGCATGCTGCATCATTGCATGTGGTTGCCTCAGTCTGAGAAGGGACTTACGGACTGGTGTCAGACTTATGGACTTCAGTTGGACTGAACTGGAATGTTTTCTCGATGTACAATTAGTACTTAATTCTAAGCTTTTTCATATATGAGTATCACTGAATTTAGTCAACTGGCCTAACACTCCGCTCTTCTTTCTCTAAGGTCTATACTCAGAAGTGGACTTGCTAGAGCAAAAAGTGTTTCTTTTTGTAGTGTTTTGAGGATGCACCATACCATCTTCCATAGTGGATGGACCATTTGCCTATCCCATCTGTGGTGTGTTCTCAAACTTTTAAAAACCAAAATTCATAGTAGGAAGCTATTCTGTATTGCCATGCAGAGTATACACGTGCATATTTACATGTAACTGAAGGAGTTTTGTGAAGCGGTGCTCACTGTGATGTACAGTGATATTTTCCTTTTAATTCTGTTTTCCATTTCTGCCCACCACCCATCAGCCAGTTTATCTTACTGCGAGGGCCTGTGGTTGCTCATGCTTCAGCCACCAGCAGGGTCACTCTGGGCAGACAGGTTTCAGTGAAACTTCTAGGACCAAGTCAGACTGGGAACAAAAGTTTGGTAATCTGTTTCTAAAACTTAGCCAGGAAATTATAGGGATGACACTGGAATGACCTCTGCTGGAAAATAAGCCCACCAAGTGAGCAGGCACTCAGCAGACACACTGGCAGCCAAATGGATTCAACCATGCCAACGGCCAGCGAGATGGCACAGAGGCAGACAGCTACTTGTTCTGTTGCAAGTGGGCTGGTCATAACCAGAGCCAACTTAATGGAAACTAACATCAATAGCACCCATCTCTGTGCTTCAAGTAAATTCAAAGAAAGAAGAGCCATGTGTTAGGCCGGGTTGACTAGAGAAACCAATCCAGGGACACTCACATATGTGTAAGAAAGGCCCAGCAAACTGAATTCTCATGTTAGTTCTAACTCGTGGCCTCCCCCCCCCCCCCC
>PVJH01001864.1:154020-176872 GCA_004026705.1 Nesogale talazaci | reverse complement strand
AGTCTCCCCTTCCTTGCTTCTCAGGTGCTGACTGTGCTCTCCCGAGGCAGGTTTGTTGGCAGTCCGTGGGACTCTCAGTGTTCTTCACCAGCACCACGATTCAAACATGTAGATTTTTCTTCGGCCTGCCCTATTCGGCGTCTTACTTTCACACACACAGGAGGTGATTGAAAATGCCACGGTTTGACTCAAGCGCTCCTGAGTCTGCCAAGAAACAACCTCGCTTTTTAAATTGATTTCAGGGCTGTAACCCTCAGCTTAAAAACCAGTGGCCTCAACACCCCTTCCATTCAGAAGAGTCAGTGATGTCCAGAGCAGAACTCGAGCGTGCCCCCACCGGGATGCAGGGAATGGGAGGGAGCTGGCTGCCTTGGAAATAGCCAATTGCCTTTCTGTCATCTGTCTTCAGTGCTGGGCCTTCCTTAAAGTTGGCCTTGGAGGTTCAGCCGAGTGCTGCAGGGGACGCTGACATGTATCATGGACATGAGGAGTTTGAGTCATTATGTGCGTACAGTCAGTGTCTTCTTACCACAGTCCCCAAGTGCCAGCGAGGGCCATGAGGCTCAAGAGCAAACCTGGAGAAAAACTCATACATGTGTGAGCTGGCTTTTGATTCCGCAGACACCAGGTCTTTTCTGACTTATATCCTCAGGTTACAAGTGTGTCTGAAGAAGAGACCAGCTCATCCAGCGGAGTTCCCACACGGAGTCTCACTGATGTAGCCTCTGGAGCATGCCCTGTCCCTAGAAGATCCAGGATCCAGTGTCCCAGTGTTCCATGGCCCCCTGCCTGGGTTTCCTGGATACCCCAGGTCCATTCTGCTGACCCACTGCATGCCACTAAAGACCCTTCCCACCTAAGGTTCCCCAAATGCATCCTCTGTCTCTCTTCCCCCCACCTGGAGGGCAGCTCTCCTTCCCTCTCCTCAACAGACATGTACCTGTGTTCCTCCAAATGTGACCATCCCCTCATCCCTCTCCTGCATCGCCCCGCTCATCAGTAGGCCTCATTCATCTGAGGTCCACCTCTCCGGAGGACCTCACTCCAGGTCCCCCCACTTCCCCCAGCTGTTGGATCCCACTTGTCGTGAGGTCCCCTCTGGTCAAGTGACCTAGACTGTGCTTACCTGGAGAGGATGGTGAGTGGTTCCTGGGCATTGGTCTGGCTCTTTAACCAGAGACTGGATGCCCTGCAAGCTTCAGCTTCTTCCTGGCCATGACCATTCTAAAACCCCCTCCTGTGTGTGTGCTGATGGGTCCCCATGTATGTACTGCTGTGTATATACCTAACAAGATATGGTGGTAAATGTCCTGCAGGGAAAAAGAGCGAAGGAATCTGGCATTCCAGCACTTGTGTGTGTGCAGGTGTGCCTATATGTGTGCATATGAATACCATATGAGCATCATTATATTCAGTGATGTCAGGGAATGCTTCTGGAGGAAGTGACATTTGAGGAGAGATGTGGGTGGATTTGACTCATGGAAATATCTAGAGGAAAAGTCTTCTGGGTGAAGGGAAAATTACATGTAAATCCCTTGAGACCATGAGGAGGACTGGGTCCACTGCCTGGAACGGACAGAGCCGGCTGGGCCTTGGACTATGGCCACCGGAGCTGCCTCCCTTTGCGGCCTTTGCCACTTCTGCTCCGGCCAAATCCTCCTTGAGAGCACTGGGCACTTGGAGGCTGCAGAGAAGAAGATGGAACCATCTTCAACGAGATTTGGGGGTTAAATGATTGCAAAGTACTAGGAACAGAGTTAGCATCATACAGGCCGAGAGGGAAGTAGGGAGATTTGAGGAGAGGCAGACAGAGAGATAGCAGAGAGAGAAGAAAAAGAAGAAGAGGCGAAGGTGAGGTGGGAGCCTGAAAGTGGAACTCGGGCCTTGAAATGCCAGCAGGCTAATAAAAAGGTAGGTTCTGGAAACGTTCCCTGATCTGTTAGCTGCCCAGAAAGCTGGTTGTGTTCATCCTACCCGGTTCTATTGTCACATTTGAGGAACAGCCTCCGTTGTGTAAAGGAAAACCTGAAGTTCCCAGGGTCCCTGAAGTCCCTCAGCAGCTTCCAAGTGAGAGAGTCCCTCTGGCTACAGCCACCCAGGCCCCAGGGAGCCTTAGCCCCACTTCTGTCCTCCCCCCCACCCCTCAGTGATGCTGCCGAGAGCCTTGGCCAACCCAGCTCAGCCCCTCCCAGCCTTGTACGTCATTCGTGGGGACAGTGGCGACTCACCTTCTACATTGGAGACCCTGGCTCCATTTCAGACCACCGCCCCTCATTTGTAGCCATCTGTATGTGGCTATGATTCCGAACAGGTTCCCGCAGAACTGCCAGGCTAAGACACTCTAAGAACAAAAGATCTGGGGAGTAACCCACCCAACCAAGGCCCACCCCCACTACGCAGGGGTCACCAGAAGCCTGACCGACTAAAGAGCAGCCGAGAGCAGCACCCAAACTTCGGGGCGCCTATAAGGACAGCTGCCCAGGTGGCAGAGCAAAGTGACGGGTTGGAGGCTTGAGACAGCCAGGGAGCACCACCCCCATGTGTCTGATGGCTGTGAGGGACCCCCAAGTGGTCTGAACTGATTGCCAATCCACGCTGCTCTGCCAGCGTGTGTGTGTGTGTGTGTGTGCATTTTTCTCTTGTTAGTACATGAAGATGGACACCAGGCTCCTGGAGAGCCCTGCCCAGAGGTGTCTTTGGTGTCTCTGGAACAGTCCTTGTTCCTCAGACCGACGGGGGTCAAACCAAGTACCCTGTGCGCACAACCTAGGAAAGCAAACAGCCAAAGTCAACACAGTCGCCGCACCTGGAAGGCACCAAACCAACTGAGCCCCCTGGCAGACACAGAACGGAGCCCATTCCAGCTCAGGGCGGCCCCAGGGGTGCAGAGCAGAAGAAGGACTCCACAAGTCGGGTTTCCAAGGCTGTGACCTTGGGGGAGGGGAACGCCGGGTGTTTCTTCTGCAGGACCCTGGTGGAGTGTTGAGGGGTTCGGTCACTCTGGGACTCTCTCACACTGCATGTGGTTATGGTCGTTGTTCGGGGAAACTGAGTCGGTTCTTGTCGGAGGAATTTAAGACTTTTCCACAGTTACATCTTCTCCAAAATATTAAACAAATATTAGTAAGTATTTGCAACATTTGGTGGGAGGTCAGAAGCTCAGTTATTCTCCCTAAAGGCTCCAGCTATCCAGAGGCCCTTGTCTCTTCCACAAAAGATAGAACTGACTCCCTCTGTTGGGACAGTGGGTCACTTCCCCCTGAAAGCTTTGAATAGATCAAGTCTCCAGTCCAAGGGCAATCAAGGTTAGGCCGCCATCATGAATCTGGGGTCCACCCTCGTCACATGGGGACCCCAGTAGTTCCCTTTCCTATTACATGTGTGCCCCTAGATCGTCCCTCTCATTACTGTATCATCTGTAGGATGACCTTTTCCTGTATGTCCTTACCTGTAATTAGAGGCCCTGCATGTCCCCAAAAGATATATAACACTTGGTCAGAATAAAGAGACTCTTTCAGGCCCCCGCTGCTCCCCCAACTCCTCTCCTCTCCTCCCTGTTCCCTCTCCCCATGTCCTCTCTTTCCTCCTCATTCTCTCTGCACATGGACCACCAAACAGGGCTGAGGTGAGCATGCTGCCATGAAATGTGCCTGACTCCATTATTTTTTCTGTGACTTTTATCTTCCATTATTATTGTTGTACAATTGGGTCTACTGGACCTGTGATGGTATATGTTAGCGGCTGGTTCTCTGACAGGTTCTGACTCAGGGACACCTGGTGTACGACGAGCAGAACCAAACCCCGCCGGGTCCTGCACCATCCTCGTAATCGTGGTCACGTGGGAGCCCATTGCCGCCATCACCGTGGCCATGGGAGGAAGGGCCTTCCTCCTGGCTGCCTCACTTTCACAAGCGAGGCAGGCATCCTTCTCCAGGGACCAGTCCCTCCTGGAAACGGGTCCAAAGCATGGGGGAGCAAAGTCTTACTCTTCTGGTCTCTAAGGAGTGTCCTGGCTGCACTGCTTCTAAGACAGACCTGTCTACCTGTCTGTCCTTCTGGCAATCCCTGCTGTTGGAGGTGACCAGGGAGCAGTGAAAGGGAGGGGCTTCCTTAGAAAGAGCGTGACAGCGTGCCAGTCCAGGCCACAACTGTGGCCTGCCAAGAGCGGCCGGAGCTGTGGCCAAGGCCCAACCTGGGCACAATTTATGGCACCTCCAGGACCCCCGGTGGTGTGGCTCAGTGGCTGATCAGCAGGTTGACAGGCTGGAGAGGAAGAGAAGGCAGCCTGCTTGGGGAAAGGCTACCGTCTTGGAGAGCCCGTGTCCTGTAGGTTCCGTGGGCGCCAGTCAGAGTGGACCTGCTAGCGTGGGGTTGGTCCTGGGGGTGGAAGAGGTACTGGCACGAAACACAAGGACTTGAATCAGCCTTACATTTCGAAGCCGGGAGTAAGGATCCTCTGGAGGGGCAGTGCCTGGCAATCACTGCTCCTTGGGAAACGAGAGGGGGAGGGTGGCAGAGACGCTGCCACCCGAGGGGATCGGTTGCCAAGGTGCCTCCCAGAGGACAGACGGCAGGAGCCTCACGTGGAGCCTCCAGACTCTCCTGGGGCTGCTGCCTTGGGTCGCTCTTCATAGCTGCACAACCACGGCCAGCAGTGTGCTGGCTTCCCTGAAACCAACTGTAAGGTGACATCAGCACTTTCCCTGTTGTCCCATTAGCCCTGAGGGAGGGAGGGGTGTCCTCAGGGAAGCAGCAGGAACTTTCTCTCGGCTCCCATCAAGGGCACCCTCAGTTGAGCGAGCAGAGCAGCCGTAATCCCTGTTGGGGCTGCAGACCTGCCTGGGGGCTGGACCGCTGGGACCCGTCCCTGGAATGACAGGTTGGGTGACTTGTGGCAGACAGTGAAGGGTCTCTGTTGGGGCGGTGGGGGTGGGGTGGGGAGGAGGGCAGGGCTGGGCGCTGGCCACACCTTGCTTGTTTGCACCCCTTGCTGGAAAAACAGAAAACAACGCAAAACCAGCCAGACGGCATTCCACATGCTGATGTCTGGGCAGGTTTCCGGGTCTGGTTCCGGTGGCTGTGAAGTGTCACTGAGTCGGCCCCACCCTCATTGACCCCGCATGCGACAGAAGGCAGCTCCATCCTCACAGCTGTCCCGTGTCCCAGCCAGGTGTGCACCGTGCCACGCCCTCCCTGAGCTTTCTCCAGCAGGACGTCCTGGCCCTGAGACTGGCCTCTCCTGAGGACAGCACCACAGGCCCCGAGACCACGCCTCAGCATCCTTGCTTCTCAGGAGCGCCCTGGCTATGCTTCTCTCCAGACAAACGAGTTCCTTCAGCGAGGCTGGACTATAATCCGCGTTCTCTGAGCCTCCAGATTTCAAATGCACCCGTTCTCGCTCTGACCGCGGTCACAGACAGAGGGGGTGACGGACAGGAGCGGGGCTTGGGTCAGATGCACGAAGTTGATTTTAGTGTTCCCCAGGGAGACTGGAATGATGTCCTTTTCGTTTTCCCAAGACTCTTCCCGAAGACAGAACAAGAGAATGCGAACCCAGCTTGGCAGACCTCGTCCCAGCCTACGGTTACTGTTCGTTCACGGAAACCCCTGAGTGGGATGGGCAGTGAGGGGACCAGCTGCCAGGTTGAAGGTTTGAGTCCACTCAGAGGGGCCTGAGAAGAAAAGCCTGGAACCAGCCCCGGGAAATCGACCTCCGAAAATTCTTTGGCGCCAGCTCTATGCAGAACATGTCAGGCCATCGGGAGTCGGAATACGGGCGTGACAGCAACGGTTGCCAGTTGACTTGTATCCCTGCCATATTGAAATGAGATGGTGCAGCTGGGCGCTAAAGTGAGCGGGGCGGGGCCGGGAGGTAGGTGCTGCTCTGCCCATCAGGGACTCCAGCACCTGGGGTCTTGCAAGCCCTGCTGAGCGCTGGCAGGAGCAGTGGCGGCCAGCTCACTGGGTGTCCTGCCTTTCTGAGCCCCAGAGGCAGGCCTGCATCACACGATCCAGAGTCCTGACACCGAGTCCAGACACCGAGTGTGGGTGTCTTCTCCCTGACAATGCTGCTCACACCTCGTCACCCAAACTGCGTCCTCCTCCTCCCCTTCCCCCCCACCTGCTGAGCTGATCCAGGCAGAAGATGGTTCCCAAAAGGAGTTGACCAGGCACCCCAAGGTCTTTCCCCACAGAGAAGCCAGAGAGGGTCTAGGGACAGACGGGTTTCTCTAACCAGCTCTCCTTCAGCTGTGACCCTGAGCGGAGATGGAGGCTGCAGGGTGGGTACCAGGCTGAGCCCTCCCTAGGGCCTGGTGGGGGCAAACTGATGCCTGCTGGTTTCTTGTAAATGACAAAGTGAATTATTAGCTCAGTGTCAGAAAGGCCTCTCTCTCCCTTCTCCTCTCCCTCTAGGCCCCCTCTCACTTCCTGGCCTCTCTCTCTCTCTCTTTCCCTCAGTTAATCTGAACCTCTAGTGCTGTGTGAATCGATGGCATTCCCTATTTCCTTGCTCGCCAAAGACCACCGAGTGGGAGATACAATCAGAATTACACAGGGCGGACAGTCGGCAGTGGAAGAGGTACAGGGGTCTCCACAGCCAGATTCCTTTGGAATCTCACCTAAGCCCCACCCTTGGAGCTGAGGACCAGTGACAGCAACAAGCCCTGAGCCACAACAAGGCCCCTAAGCGGTGTGTGTCCCGTCTTCCCTGCAGGAGGTGGGGCGGACTGGCTTGCCCCAGTCAGAGGCTCTTGGGCGTCCTCTTGCTGAAAGGATGCTGTTCTAAAGAAAGGCCCGGCAGAGGGATGCTTTTGAATATGAAGCAATGCTTCAATGTTTTGTTTTGCGCTCTCTCTCTCTCTCTCTCTCTCCCCCCTCTCTGTAGTTCCTTGCCTATCCTGAGTAGCAATTATTGCATTATTATGATTGCCATCGATGATTATTTATAGCTGCATACATGTAATTACGTATGTAATCCATATACTGTGTATGGTTCTATTTTCAAAGCAGTGCCCCAGCCATCATCTGGTGCTTCCCACCGCAGCCCTGTGATGTGGAAGGACAGGCCGTCTTCAACGCCCGGTGCAGGAAATCAAAGGGAGCCTCTCGGAAAACCAGAGGGGTGGGCAGAAGCCAGCACAGGAGGCTTGAGTTCTGGCCCCGAGTGGCTCTGGATTCTGTGCCTCCCCTTGGACCTAATGTTCTTGCCCAGCAACTGTTCCCATCCATCCCTTCATTTCTGGGACAGTCACTGAGCCCTGGGCATCACTCACTGCCTGGGCTAAACTGCTGTGAAAACAAACACAAAAGCAGCCCTTGGCATCACAAGACGCCATCCAGCCACGGACCCTGGAACCAGCCTGGGCTAGAATTCCAGCTCACCGAGTGTCCTGCCCTGTTATCTTGTAGGGATCACACGTCTAGTACCCGCCCAGGGGGCATCTATCTGGTGTGAGTGCAGTGAGTGGGCAAGTGCCTGACTGGCCTGGCGTGCTGCAGGGCTCCCGAGTGTCGCTGGGCGTCAAAGGTGCTGTAAACGAAGACTGAAAAATGGCTGCAAAGAGTGCGAAGATTAGAAAATGCTTCAAAAGGGCTCTGCGGCAAGGTTGGAGGATGACTCCCTGCTTATTTTGCTTGGGCCTTTTGGTGATGTTGGTGCTTTTGGTGAGCTGGCTCTGACTCCTGCTGGCCGCATGGATAATGGGACAAAGAGTGGCCTGGTTTTGTGACAGCTTTACCATTGATTACTATATTCTCCTCCAGCAGTGCATCCCTTCTGAGAAAGAGTCAAGTAAGTGACTCAATGTGATCAAAGATGACCTTCTTTGATCTATAAGGTTGTCAGTGGCTAATTTTTGGAAGGAGAATGACAGGTCTTTCTTCGTGGTATAGCTGAGACTGGAAACCCCATCAGAACTTGCCCACCATGGGTAACTCTGTGGGCATTTGAAATACTTGGCATAGATTCCAGCTCATAGCAGCATGCATGCAAGCCACCACAGGATATGAAGTTGACAGGGGAGGTGATAATCAGCTAATCAATTCGAGGATTAGGAGTGTAGGGGTAGAGTCTAGCCTGTCAATCTGGAGTTAGCCAATGAAACCTGTGTGGGTATGGCTTTCTCCTGAGAATTCTGAAAAATCCGGTGGTATTTCCCCCTTGGAGGTGAGAGACTCTTGACTCAGTCCCTTGAGATGCTCCATTGACAAGTCACAAGGTTGACTCCCTGTGAGACATCCTAAAGGAGAAGCCACATGGACTTACCCTGTTGGAACCAGACCTCTGAAGCTGGAAAAGCCATGTAGAGACTCCTGGCAGTGCTGAGATGCTTGAGAAGTCACAGAGAGAACCCTGCCAGCACTGAGATGCTTACAAATGCCACTGGATCCAAAGGTGTTCTTACTCACTGGCCTGTGATTGTCCTGCATTTGATGTCATTACATCTGTCCCATGAATCTGAAGAAGAGTTTATAGACTGATATCGAACATATGGGCAAATATTAGACTTGTGGGCTTGGACTGGACTGGGTTTGGATGTTTTCTCAATGTTCAATTGCTCTTGTATATAAACCTCTTTCTTATTCACATATGAATGTTTATGAATTTGTTTCTCTAGTCTACCTGGACTAATGTCTTCTTAGCAGTAACTTACTTTCTCTGTCACTCATAACCTACTTCTATTCTTCCCCTACCAAGAATAAATAATCTCACTGGTTGTAAAATATTCATTTGGATGGCTCCAGAGCACTCTGTGTTAAATGTGTTCCTATGAATATTACAATTTTGTCTCTGCCAAAATTACTTAAAGTGGAAATCTTTGTGTACACGTTTGAGAATTGGGGACTTTTCAGTCATTGAAACTACTAAGTTGCCTTTCTCTGATGGCCTTTTGAGCATGGAACTCACCCATTTCTTCCTGGAAAGAGTGTAACTACCCATTATTCCCACTGAAACTCATGTTGTCTCATCTCTTGAGACCAGAATCTTCTAATGTGTCTGCTGCCAGGTCAGGAATATAGCCACCTCCTGCCCTAATCCTCAACTCTGACACTGATGAAATGGATATTCTTTATGTTCATCCCTAAAGATCTTCTCATAGCTCTGCTGAGGCAGATCAATTTTGTTTATCACCTTTGCTATTTAATTTCAAATATTCTTCTTAGGAGAGGCTGTCCTATTCAATGAAAATTTAGTTTGTGGCCATGAAAAACTTTCTGGCTTAACCCAACATCTCTTGAGATAAGTATCTTCTAATGTGTCTACTGCTGGGTCAGGTAAATGTCCTGATTCCCCATGTGTGCGCTAGCTAATCCCACTAGTGACACCAACAATGCCTTGTCTGTGAGTTGCAGCTGTTTTCAACTATGAGAATACAGTGAAATCTCATCTTTTATTTCTCAGCTCAGTTCTGATATCCATGCAGCTCTTATCATCCAGGCACCCAACCCAGTCCAGGTCACCTCTCACAATGAAAAGGATACCATTCTTCAGCCTGCCAAAGAAACAGGTGCCACCTGTAAGTTTAGAGAGCCCACTTGACACCTCAACCTTTGACCTGATGGCTACAAATTTAGGGGTTCCCTCTAAGCTCCATAGGATACCAACCATAAGCTTAGGGGCTCCTGTTTCTCTCACTTCTGTCCAGCTGGTTCCCATCACGCCTTGCTTATACTTTCCTGGGATGACTCAGAGAACTCAAAGAACATGATATACTTAAAAGTACAGCTTTTTATAAGAAAAAGGATTCAAAGAGAGGTGTAGGATGAGTTCTGGGAAGGTTCCCAGAATGGAATGGCTGTGTCCTTCCCACGTGCATCCATGTCTTCTTTCAAGACCCTGGAAACCCATGAGCTTCCATAGCTCCCTTTCATTGGTTCATTGTTTAGTCATGATTCATGGGACTAACTCTCCGCCCTCTCCTTGGGTCACTTTATATCTATCAGGCCATGTGGTGGTTTTTCCCATGTGATCTAGAGGTCTACGTAACAAAGGCATTTTAAATATTCAGGGAGTTCCGAGGGCTTAGAGCTGTCCTTCTGGGACAGGGATAATGCTTCCTATTCCCGTGCAGAGTTACAGTCTTGGAAACCCACATGGGCAGTTCTACGCTGTCCTGTCAGGTCACTGTGAGTCGGAAACGACTTGAAGACATTACGTTTGGGGTTTTTTTTTTTTGTTTTGGAGAATTCTCTCTCAGGAACCAAATAACTTGAGGCAAAATAGTTCTTTACTTCACCGTTTATACCTGGTGAGATACTATGATGATTACAAGCACTTCCTCTCTTGCGTATAAGTACCCCAGGTTCGACGTTAAACCAGCGTTGAGTGCAGCACTCTTCACAATGATCAGAAAGGAGGAGGCAACCTCCGTACCTGCCAGTGGACGATGGGTACAGAGTGTGTGACACACACATTCAGTAGCTTGTACTCAGCCACGAAAACAGCGACAGCAACCCAACTCCCTGTCATCTGTCAGGCCCACCCATGGATGACTCTGGAACACTTTGTGCTGAGTGACATACGTCAGGCCTAAAAAGATAAATACCACATGACTCCACTTACACAAAAGAGGCAAATATATAGGCGTGCAAGCTTATGAGGGGGGACGCAGAATGCAGTGGGGAAGAAGAGAAGCAGAAGTTGCTTTAGGGACCCTCTAGGCCAGGGTAACCTGCCCCCGGGGCTTCGGAGGCTGTAGCTCTTTACAGAAGTACAGAAGTAGAAAGCCTCCTCTTTATCCACTGGAGGTTTCTAACTGCTAACCTTGTGGTTAACAGACAAATGCGTGTCGATGGTGGTGCAACGATTTGGACACAGAGAGTGGTGGCAGTTGCAAAACATGAACACACTCAATGTCATTTAATTGTGCATGTGAAAAGTGGCCAAGTTCTGTTTTATACCTATATACATTTTTAATGTAACATTAACCTTTTATTGCTTTGTCAATAAACCATGATGACGCTTAGGAATGGATCGCCTGGCCCTTTCTCTCCTTATTTCCTTCCAGTTCAAAACACGTGCGACATTCTCTGAGCCATCTGCCGTGGGGCTCAGCACATTCAAGCCTCAGCACAAGCTTCTTTTTCGTTTTAGCCTTCTTCTGGAAAATTGACTTAATCCACCCACCACAGCCACTCAGCTTCTTGTTTTATCGTCGCTCCCCTGGGCACAGAGAGAATCTTTTCCCTTCTTGTACTGTGTCGCTTTGTGGGGGCTGGTACTTGCCACCGCTTACATAGAAAGCCAGCAGGTTTCAGGAAGGCTCCCTGAGATTATGGGAGCACTGCCAGCACGACAAGCTATGATGCATATTTCCAATCACGATTTGAAAAATGCACCTAGGGCAGGAATCGACACATGTTTTACATATGGAGGCAGAATAAATATTTTTGGTTCTGCAGGCAAACTCGCAGATTCAGATAATCACATACCCTCCCAGCCACTCTTGGTGAGGTGGCCTCAGACAGGACCTGGAAGTGTAAGACGCGTGGTGAGAATCAGTGAAAAGAAGGTGTGGCTGGCACACTGTCCTCACTGAACTGTGACTCTCTGAGAGTCTCGTGGGTAGAGCATGGTGGTGGAAACGGAAGCCACGACTATCCAGGTACCCCTGGGACTTCCCCGCCTTCCTGGCAGCTTGGGTGTGGACCTGTGATTAGTGTGGACCAATAGTTGATGAGCGGAAGTGGAGGAATACTTCCGGGACAAGGCAGAACGGAGAGCTTTCTGTGAGCGTCGCCAGAGCCTGGATTGTTGAGCTGCCACTGGGAGGGCCGCCCCTAGCAGTCTGCATGAGGTTTGTAAGAGAGACTCGAACAAACAAGCAAATAAGAATCCAAACTCACCGCCATTGACTGGGCTCCAATTCAAAGGGATCCCATAAGACGGAGTAGCGCTGTCTTTGTGTGTTTCTGAGACCGTCGCTCTTTGGGGAAGCAGAAGGCCTCATCTTTCTTGCATAGAGCCATGGCCTCAAACTACTGGCCGTGTGCTGAGCAGCCCGACTTGCAGCCCACTACACCACCAGGCCGCCGTGTGAGAGAAAAGTCCACATCCGTTGTGCTAAGCCCCGGAGGTTCCTATTTGCCTGTGTAACTGCAGCCCGGTTTTATTCTGCCCAGGCTGATCCTAACGAGGTGCTGGGAGGATCCGAAAAAGCCCACAGGATCTCTTTGAAGTCATAAAAATACTTGTTCTCATCTGACCATGCTAAAATCCCACTCATCCCACTCATCACTCTCATATTATTTTGCTTTATTTTTCTTCAGAGTACTTATGAGGTTTAAAAATACAAATAAATACGTTGAGCATGTGGTCCCCAAATACTAATTGGTGAGTAGGAACCATCAGAACCATCTGGCTATCTTTACACACACACACACACACACACACACCGCCTGACCCATCATCGTATCATATTTCCCATCATCGCATATATATGTGAAAGCTGGGCAACAAACAAGGAAGCCCGGAGGAGAAGGCTGCATCTGCCCTATGTGGGGCACGTTATAAGCGGAGACCAGTCCCTGGAGAAGGCCGGCACGCTTGGAAAAGCGAACAGTTATCGAGGAACAGAAGGCCCTCAGGAAGCTGGCCTGCTGCAGCAGTGGCCACGATGGGCTCAGACACAGCAACGGTCGTCAGCACGGCACAAGACGGGGCAGCGCTCTGCTCTGTGCACACGGGTCCACTGGCCAGCAGGGTGCACTTGGCTCCCCAGGAGACTCTGATTGTCTGGAGACCCAGCGGCGGGCGGGGTGGGGGCGCTGCACACCTGTAAGAATCTCCCACTGCAGTCACTGTGGCGCTCAGTACGTCCGCCCTGCACGCACCAGTGGATATTCAGGTGCCCGCTTTGTATTATGCCAAGGGATTCAAGGGGGTGCAAGATCAACAAGCTAACCTGGCCCCCAGGTCGTTTTTCCAGCATTCTGGGCAGGACGTGCCTGTGCAGCTTAAACCCCCAAGTGACGGCACTTAACTGCATCCCGCTGCAGGGACGGATTGGCCACAGCTGAGCTGTGGGTCTCTGGAGGAAACAGCTGGGTTCAAGTTGTCTTACTTTATGAAACAGGCTTATCAAATGGGTGTTTCTCCTAAGGGTAACTTAAAAATTATGATCAATTGGGAATGAATGCATGAATCATATCATTCCATAGTCCAATCACGTCAAGCAGTATTGTACAATTACCATCATAGTCAGATCCCAAACAGTCTTTCTCTTTCTGAACTTCTTGACATCATCTCCCTGTTACCCCTCCCCCACTCACCCCCCATTGTATCCCCCTCTCCCCATCATAACCCAAGTTTAACTTGCTGTCTCTTTGGGTTCAACAGTCCTAAATTGCATATATTGAAAAACAGAACATGTTGTAACACAACTTCAAGAATGTGATCACCAATGACATAACACCTCTGAGGTACATGTGGCAGTCATGTACTTATGTTAATTTCATGATTGAGATGTGGGGGTGGAGTCTAGTCTGTTAATCTGGAGCTAGCCATTGAGTAGCCAATGAGGCCTCCGTATGGGCATGGCTTTCTCCTGAGACTTCTGGGAAATCTTGCAATATTTCCTTCATGGAGATGAGAAGCTATCTCTCCAATTGTTGGGAGTTTGTCTCAGAGATGACGAACTACGGACAAGACAAGATGGGAGCATCCGAGGAGCTGGAGGAGGAGCCATGTGGCCTTACCCTGATGAAACCAGATCTCTGAAGCTGGAGACGCCACGTGGAGATCCTTGCTGGCACCGAGTTGCTTCTATCACCACTGGATGCTGTTGATGGACCCTGAGCCCTGGAAGCAAGGAGCCATGGGGAGACCCCTGCCAGCCCTAGGATTGTGCACCCACAGACCTGTGACTTCATGAGTCACAAGGAGACTTTATAGACTTGTATCAGGCATATGGGCTAATATCGGACTTATGACTTTTAACTGGACTGAGCTGGGGTGCTTTCTCAATGTTCTATTCCTTTTGTATATAAACCTTATCCTTATATCCATATGTGTGTCTATGAATTTGTTTCTCTAGTCTACCCGGACTAACACAGTACAACTTAATATGAATGAACACAATCAAAATAAAACAAAAATACAGAGAATCTTGAAAGCCAGGCCAGGCTCAGCATGTACCAGAGGAGGAATATCAACAGAAAGTTTTACTTGTTCAAGCCAGATATATGCCTTTGATACTCTGTCTTCATTTCTCCAATGCCCTCTGTTTAGTAACCCCTTACCTGCCATCCCTCACTAATGGATCAAGAGAGATCACCGGAGGCTTATTTCCTATGTAGTTCCCACAAATGAATCATAGGCTCCTCCTGACATCCAGTCTTCTGTAAACCGGTAATGCCATCAACTCCCTCCTTTTACCCCTCTTCTCCCCCTTCTTCCCGTGCCTCAGCAAACTTTCTTTCTTTTTCTTTTTTTACTGAAAAGGAGGACATCTTACACTTTATAATGGTTTTCAATTCTTACTTTTCAAGGAAAAATAAAATCTGAGTTAACCATTCAGCAGTTGAAAGCAATACATTGAAGCAAAGTAGTATTTAAATGTAGATGCACCCTAATCTGTTAGTGTAAATTCATCCCAAAGTTTCACACAAATCAGCCCAATTTTCCCAAATCTTTGCTGTTAAAAACATGATAGTTCTGTTTACAGCTTAATTTTTCCTTTAAAAACAAAAGTCACCAGTAACTCTGCAGGAGAAATAACAGGTTGTCAGCTTCAAGAAAAACATACAGTTTCAGAAACCCTGAGACTATGAATTGACTTGATGGCATTGTTTTTTCTAAAAATTATTTAATGCCTTTATTTGGGGGGCTCTTACATCTCTTAATAAAATCCATACATTCATCCATTGTGTCAAGCACATTTATACATGTTTCCATCAATTCCTGACAGGTTATCTATCTTAACTTTATTTTCCCCTCGATCTTAAATATACAAATGAACATATATGCAAATAGAGCATGATTAATGAGGTAAAACTAATGTAAACCATAATGATAAAGGAGGAAATATTTAAGAACTAGAAGATGATTATGTAGTTCATCAGTACCATACTGCATCCTGAATTTATCATCCATTTCATGTGACCCTTCTGAGAGTGACTGTCCAATTATCTTACAGGTGGGTGTGGGGTCTCCACTACATCCACACCCCTTCACAATGATTTGGTTGTATGCTTTTGAATTTCTGGTACCTTTTCCCCTCGACATCTTATGATCCCATGAACTGGTGTGCTTCTTCCATGTGGTTTGTCATGCTTCCCTGCTAAATGGCCACTTGTTTAACTATAAATCTTTAAGATCCCAGAGGTAAGGTCTTTTGATAGGGGGCCACCATCAGCTTTCTTCACCACATTTGCTTGTACACCCATTTTATCTTCAGTGATTGTGTCAGAAAGGTGAGTATCAGATGATGCCATTATTAGAACAAACCATTCTTGTTTTGAGATAATATTTTACTGGAGGTCCAATGTCCATCTGCTTTCTTGCTGTGCATGTATATGTATACATATATAAACAAATGCTCATATATTCATCTATGTTTACATATATATATATACTTTTCTCCCTCCTACCCCACTATTATGTTTCCTCATCATCCACCTCTTAGTATTTCCTTTCAGATACATATTGATTGAACAAACACAACAAGAGAAGCCACACCCTCCTTGCCTCAATTTTAGGACACTTACTGCTCCCTTCTAAGGGGTAACTATTTTTAAGCTAGTGGCTGGAATCACTTTCTGTATTACCCTGGGTAAAGAGGATTGTGTTTTGTAAACTTGTTTCAGCTGGGGTGTGTGGTGCATTAGACTTCCAAGTAAACTGTGTTTCTGATTATCATGGTCAAGTGCTCAGATGCCATCCCTAAGGTCTGGCAGTTACAAACAGGTCTTCCAACGAACTCGCCAGATGAATTCCCCTGCTGAGGATTTTAATCATTTATTAGTAGTAACACATTGGTTTTATTTATTTATTAAATCATTTTATTGGGGGCTCATACAGATCTTATCACAATCCATACTTATATCCATTGTGTCAAGTACATCTGTACATATATGTTCCTATCATCATTTTCATAACAGTTTCTTTCTACTTGAGCCTTTGGTATCAGTTCTTTTTTTTCTCCCTCCCCTCCCCCACCTTCCCTTCCATGAACCCTTGGTAATTTATAATTTTTTTGGTGTCTTACACTGACTACTGTCTCCCTTCACCCATTTTTCTGTTGATTATCCCCCTGGGAGGGGCCACATGTCGATCATAGTGATCGGTTCCCCCCTTACTCCACCCTCCCCTCCCTCCCCTTTCCCTCCTAGTATTGCTACTTCAGTTATTGGTCCTGGGGGGTTTATCTGTCCTGAATGCTCATGGTGCGTGGCTATCAAAAGATACAGTGTTTGGGGTCTTAAAGGATTGAAGGTAAACAAGTGACCATCTAGCTGTAAAGCAACAATACCCACATGGAAGAAGCGCATTAGCCTGTGTGATCATGAGGTGTCAATGGGATCAGGTATCAAGCATCAAAAACACAAAACAAAACAAAAAATCATATCAATGTGACTGAGGGTGGGGGTGGGGGGCGGGGCAGAGCGGAGACCCAAAGCCCATCAGTAGTCAATTGGACATGCCCTGTCAGAAGGGCCACAAAGAAGAGATGAACCAGTTAGGGTGCTGTCTAGAACTGACGAACCACATAACACTCTTCATGTTCTTTAATGCTTCCTCCCCATCCCCACTCTCATGACCCCAAGTCTACCTTACAAATCCAGCTAGACCAGAACATGGACACTCATGCAGATAAGAGCTTGCAACACAGGGAACGCAGCACCGATAACCCCCTGCTGAGGATTTTAGTTTCTCTCCCAGACCTACGGAACCAGAATCCACAGGCTCATTTTCCGTATTCGTGAGAATCTAGAAGATTACCTGGGGATCTTGTTACTATGTTGGTTCTGGGTCTGTTCGTAGGTTGTCACAGATGTATACATGAGAATCACCTGTGAATGATCATCTAGGATGTCTGTGACTGAAAAGAACATTCTCAGCAGGGGTTTCAGTCAGAATCAGTCTGTTCAAAGCCCTGGTTCCAAACACCACAGGCTCCTCAGGAGAAAATACCAGGTGAGCAGCTTCTGAAAGGTTTTGTCTTGGAAACCCACAGGGCAGTGGATGTGGTTTTGTTTTTTACATCGATTGGGAGTCTAGTAAATGGGTGGGGACTCAGCATACCACACCTACCACCTGGTTGGGCTTACCTCCAGCTAATTTGACCCACTTAATGTCCTTTTTCTTAAAATGCCCATGGAGGAACCCCGGTGGCGTAGTAGCTTACAGGCTGAGCTGCTACGGACTTCTTGACCACGATGAGGCTTTCTGATCCTGTGGAGGTAAAGTCTCAGCGACCCACTGAGGCTGGTCTATGCGGTCCTACAAGATCACCAAGAGTTGGAATCCATTCAATGCCATTGAGTTCTTAGAAGTCTTCCTTTTTCAAATGTAACAGTCACCCTCTTCTCTTCCCCCCTCCCAACACACACACCCTCCCAACACACACACACACACACACACACTCTGCCATGACCTATTACTGTTGTGGAAAATCATACTTGGATAAAATAAGGGTTCTGTCCAGTAGATCAGTAGATGACGAGTTACAAAGCCATGGTCCACTACTGGCCCTGGCCCTTCGGCTGGTAGCACTGTCCAGTGGAGATGTATTTTTACCTTCATTAGGGAAAGAACAGAGGCACACACTCAGCTCAAGACCAGGTAACCATGGGGCTCAGGAAGTGAGTGTGCAGGAGTCCAGCCTGCTGATCCCGAGGGGCCCACTGTGGGCTCTGAGATATTTCTTGGGAGTCCCCGGGTCTGGGTCTCATCTTTCAGTGTCCTGGTCTGCAGGGGCAGCACACAGGCCTGGGGCCAGCCCAGGAGTCGGTAGGTGTACAGTGTTGGGCAGGGTCAACCTGGGAGGCAGGGGCCTGCTGGGTGAGAACTGTGCTGGACTGACCCTGGGCCTGTTAGTGGACAGAAGTCCTGCAAGGAGGACTCAGAAGGTAAGAGAATCTTAAGGAACATCATTAAAGGCCTGGGTGGGGGGTGGGGGGGAGAAGGACTCGAGGGACAACCCACCCTTACCCTAATCTGAAGTATGAGGGTAAGTCAAAAGTCAAAAAGCATTTTTCCTGGGGGAAGAGGGCAGTTCACAGGTGTATTCCAAACAATATAAGATTTATTTATTTATGTATGTTATTTGTTTGTTTATATAGCACGAGTTTTAAACAGGCCTCTGTATGGCTGCAGATGACTTCTCTAAGTAAGAACCTTGTCTTCGTCTCATTGGGGTGTCTTTAAAAATCAGGTCCAAATCAAAGGAGGGCTCCCAAGGGGATCTGCTGGATCAGATACATTTAAGACAAGCCAGCTCAGATGGTTATGGCATCTGATTGGGGGGTGGGGGACCTCTAAGCCTGGGATAACAGTGACAGTTTTCCTTAAAGAACACAGGAAGATCTTAGGACTTATTCTGAAGTTGTTTGAAGAAATTGAAAAGCTGCTCTGTTGAGGAAAAGAAATTATTTTCCATCTTGGCAATGTCCTTCAAGGGTACTATGGGCTGCCCTACCAGAACGCTGCTGGGAAGCCAAACCTCATCCATTCTGCTGCCCTGATCTTGGCCCTTCAGACTTCTTTTTGCATGTAAATATTCAAAAGAGACCCCATTTCCTTCTCAGTGCCATAGAGATGTGGGGGTCTTCTCTGTGTAGGTTACCAGTACATAGTAATTTTGATTCTGACGTGAACATTAAATTATTTGAGTGTATACAGACCTAAATTTTAACATCTGTACATATATTATTTTGATGTATCAAGATGAATAAATATTGCTGATCTAAATTTTATTTATGCACATACTAAAGACAGAAATGTCTGGGGAAGTAATCATTAAATGATATGTAACTTTATAACCTTTTAAATAAATAATAAGATTTAAAAAGAGAGAGAGAAAAGAAACCCAATTTGAGTCCCTGGAGGATGTCACAATGGCATTCAATGTGGGTCAAATCAGAGAGGACAGAAGAAGTTTTCAGAGATGGGTTCCCAGCTAAATAAATTGATCAATAACTTCTACGCTCACTGCCATCAAGCTGATTCTGACTCACTGAGACTCTGTAACACAGAGTAGAGCTCTCTCTCTCTCTCTCTCTCTCTGGGTTTCTGAGGTTGTACATCTATACAGAAGGAAAAAGGCCTCCTCTGTTTCCCAAGGAGGAACTGGTAGATTTGAACTGCAGACCTTGCGGTTAGCCCAAGTTGTAACCCAGTATGCTACCAGGGCTTCTTCTGGTGAAGGGTTAGAGATGAAAAACATTTTCAGAAGTGTATAGCTCTAGATGGAAAACTTATAGCTTCGCATTTGATATTTTTGTTTGATAAATTTTTCTAAGACTTTGTAAAGAAGTCTGTTACTTACCCTCCTCTATCAAAGCCTCTGTGGAGAGAGGAGCAGGCTGCTGCAGCTTTGAAGCTCTCTCAGGTCCCCTCTGTCATCCTGTCAGCGATCACCATGCTGGCCTGTAGGCCCACTGGACTGAAGCATTCTATGTGGGGGGGGGGGACCCTCCGTTCCATGCCACGCCAACAGTGACAGCAGTAGACCAGGGGACTCCAAGGGAATTGCATGGAAATCACCATAAAACTGTGCCCAGGGTCATGGTCAATGGGGAACTTTGGGGAAGTAGAGTTCCAGTCAAGGGTAAGCACAGGTAAGCACAGACGCACGGGTGTGTTGTTATATCTGCAGCGGACACATTCACCTTTTATTTACATCAAAGATTTGGCTTCTGGGTCTGGCCGGCACCTGTCCCTCCCCTGAACTCATGGCATCTTGAGCATCAAAGTCTCTTTTCCAATTTGCAATCCTTGCCAGGGATGGAGTGCCAGTAAGAAAGGTAAGCAGGAGACTCGTGCTTATGGACCTGTAAGGAGTAAGCCTGTGCTGACCCTGATTATTGGGGGATCTGTCTATAACCAGTCCTTTCTTCTTAGGGGCCTTAGCTCCCCCACTGTGACAGAGCAGATGTGTCCCGAGAGCGCTATGGACACAGAGGTAAGACGGCCTGGAGCCTTCGCCCAGCCATGGCCTGCTCTGCCCAGGAGCTCTCTCTCAGGGCTGGGGCTGCCTGGAATGGCCGGTTTTACAACATGGCCTGGAGCATCTGCTCTGTACAGCAGGCCCACAGCTCAGGAGCTAGGGGTCCATCCAGCCCAGCCACACCCCGGGGCCACTGTCCCGGATCTGCAAAACCACACCAAGCGGGCAACAAGCTGGCTGGGTAAAGGTCATTGGCGCGGTCCAGGGGTGGGCGCATTTCCCGTGAAGACTTTGACCCTTAGCTGGAGACCTCCCGGGAAACCCTAGCTCTGATCCCCAAGCCGAAAACTCCCAAAGGTGGCATCTAGGCCCCCCCCCACCCCCCCCACCCCCTCCCTTGAGCTATTTGGATGTCTCCAGGTAGGCCCGTTTGCCCTACCCCCAACCCCCTTTCTTTCCTCTGTCAACCACACAATGACATAAGGTTGAACAAAGCCATTTATTTGTAAAACCAATTCCCGGTGGAGGTGAGACTGGATCCGTGAAAGGCAAGGTGGCCGCATGCAGACCAGATGGAAGAGGAACCCAGGAGACGCCGCCGGCCTGGAGTGCACAGCCCAGCCGGCCCACCGCAGAGTCCACTGTCCTGCCCGCCCCGGAGCCACGTGCACTGCGAGGTCCTGGGAGAAGACGATGTCGCCCGACTTCCGAGCTGCAGGGACCGTGGAGCAACCCAGGGAGCCGCAGGCCGGTTCTGCACAGCTCGCTCGCTCCCCATGGGCCCCCCACCGTCCGGCCGGTGGGAAGCAGCCTGGAGCCTGGGTCTGTTCACATGCCCATCCGGATGCTCTGAATGATCTGGAAGATAGCTGCAAAAGCAAAGGCATACAGCTCGGACCCCACATGGCCCCCAGCTGGAAGGGCCCCCAGCTCCTGCCCCCCCTCCCCTGTGTGTGCTCCACGCAGCTGATTGGACGTCTCCCAGCCAGGAGTTAACAAGGGGTCCGTGAAATGCTTTCAAAATTGGGGCTCACTGATGCCTCAGGGATTTATTCAGATGACTCTTGCTAATTCCAACTGAGTGAAGGCCAGAAACCCCTTGGGTAGTAGGCAGAGATGCGGCCTCTTCCCGGGAAGAGTCCTGCCCCTGCTGGGTAGAAGGGAATCTGGGGCTTCGGGGGAGGGGGGCGGGGGGAGCGCGGAGACAGGGATGCAGGGAGTCAGCCTCTGATCTGTGTTCACTTTGCAAGGTGAACGAGCTGGCGGGTGGTGGAGCAGCGTGTCACCCTCAGTGCCATCCCCTCGCTTCCTCCCTGTTGTTAGGGTCCAAGCTTCTCTTTTTTTATTTTTTTTGGGGGGGGGCATCACTGCTCTCCGGCGGTGGGAGTAGGAGGCCCAGCCCCACTGCTGGAATTGAACCTCCGTCCCAGTGGGCCGCAATCTCGCGCACAACCACTGCGCCACCGGGGCTCAGCCCCAGCTCCTCTTTTCTTGACCCTTCCCAACCATGTCCGTGTCAATGCTGCCCTTTAGGGCGCAAAGGGTTGGTGATCCTGAGATGCGCGTATTTGCATTGCCGCTCACCTTACTGACTTACTGTCTACTGTGTCGCTGAAAATTAGGGCGTGAGTTTTTCAGTTCCAGGCCCGAAGTGTCACTCAGGGCCATCGGCTTGGGGGTTCCACCGGTCTCTTATCCATCAGCCGGGTCTCCTTCATGATTGGAGTTCTGGCCGACGTTTGTCTTGTGCTGTGGCCAGGACCTCCTCGGGTCCCCTTCAGTTGGCAGCGGTGTCTGGGTGCCTTCTAGATCTTCTCCTCTCAGTGGGTGGGGGACTGATTGCTTGGTCCTCTGGATGGACTAAATTTTGGGTTCTGGATGGGCCCTCAGCTGCAATCAGTGAGTCTGTGTCCCTTCGAAATGACATCGGCCTGTGAAACACCCAGCTCGGGGCTGGAGAGGAGGGCCAGGCAGGAACAGCTGACTCATCAGGTGAGGTCTCTGGCTCAAGCTAGGTCTTGATGGAACACTAGTTCAGGCTGCCTGTACCAGACTCCATGAAGTCTGTCCTGGCCCCTGAGGACCCCTCGTGGGTCAGAATGGAGTCCATCACCAGGCCTTCTTCTGAGGGATCAGCAGTGATCCCATTAAGCATTCATCTCCCTAGGGGATCAGTCCCTGGCTGCCTGTCACCCCCTGATATGACGCCGTCAACCTGGTGGTGCCGTGCTTATTCGTTGGGCTGTGATCTGCACAGTCAGAGTTCAAATCCCCCAGCCGCTCCTCCAGAGCCAGACGGGAAGGGTACAGCCACACACCTCCACGGTGGGCCACTACCAGGGCTGGAGGGCAGCGAGTTTGGTTTGGTTTTTCCTGAGCAAGAGCAGTGGTGATGGGGCCAGGACTTCATCGCCCCAAGCTGTCCTTCTTCCTGATATGCCAGTGTGGCGGCCAGCCAGCCAGCCCCCCACGGGTATTGCTGACACCTCCACTCCACGCCCACCCCTCCCACCCCCTGGCCTATTTGGGTAAAAGAACTGGTCCGATAAGCTCCCAGCCTGCCGCCATCTCTCGGATTCTAAATGCGTTCCAGGGGTGGGGGTGCGGGAGCTCAGCAGCTTGTGCCGGCCTCCCAGCCGGCAAGATTGACCCCTCTGGATGGTGACCACGGTCGGTGATGATGACGCCCGTGGTGACAGCAGGCCGTGACTGAGGTTGAGGGTGCCTCATGGGGAGGTGCA
>PVJH01001864.1:0-153920 GCA_004026705.1 Nesogale talazaci | reverse complement strand
GCAGGCTCGGGGCTCACCTGCTGCTGCGGTGCTAAATGCCAGGTCCATCAGGGCGAGGAGCACGGGTGTAGCAGAACCGATACTTAATTTGTCGTTGGGTCGGCGAACTGGTTGTTACGGGTTCTCTCTAAGGTGGGCAGCTGCCCAATGTGGACCTCACACATTTACATTCCTTACTGTTTTTCAATGTTATTCTGTGCAACGGGGCATTCTAAGCACCCTTGGCAACGTTCGTCGTGTCCATTTGGTATCAAAAATTAGATGGACCTATGCTTTGTGATGTTTATTCCTTTTCTTAAAACGCAGTTATATTGCTGATGAAATGCTACATTTGTATTCCCTTGCATCTGTGACTTCAGTGAACAAACATGGAATGGAAAGAGGGGAAGTGCCAAGCAAGCAGAGGGTGACGTGCTGCAAATTCGCTCAGTGCTGTGTTGAGCCCCCTGATTCCCACAAGATCTTGGGAGTGAATTACACAATTCCTGAAAGTGTGCAAAGGGCTAAACATATTGCAGTGAGTTCAGCAGAAGCAGAAAGGATTTTTCAAACACGAACATATGCTCAGAGAAGAGAAGTTGCCTATTTTTAATATAGCAAGTACAATGACTATTGTCTAATTGGCCTGCTTCTAAAGGCATGGGATCCCACTCCTGCAGTGAGAAGATGGTGAAGGAGATATCCCACAGTGATGCTCAGATGAACGTGAAGACTATGATAAGTGAGGATGCCAGTCAAGAAACAATATAGAAATATCTTAAACAACAGTTTCATTGTTTTGTTTTCAGGTGTTATTTACTAGTTTTTCATTAATATTTTAAAATGTTTTCTTGTAACATAAACTAGTTTTGTTTATCTCTATAATATTTTTAAAGTACTAACTATGAAATAATAAACTACCTTGAAGTATCTATTTTTTTTAATACTTAAAATGGTCATTAGGGCAGCAAGCTGGTTGCTAAATTATTTGAATACCACCCCTGAGGCCAATGGGATTTCAAGGATCAGTTGAGTCACATTAGTAGAGAGATTTTTTTTTTTATAGAAGAAAGAGCTTTATATGCAAGAGCAACTGTACATTAAAAAACATTCCCGCCCAGTCCAGAGCAAGTCCATACGTCTGATATTAGCCCATATATCTGATACCAATTGGATCCAGTGGTATTATAAGCATCTCAGCGCTGGCAGGGGTCTCTATGTGGCTTCTCCAGCTCCAGGGGTCTGCATCAAGGCTTTTCCTCAGGAATGTCTCACAGGGAGTCAGCCTTGTCAGTACAGTGTCTCCCAGAGAGTGAGAAAGGGCCTCCCACCTCCAAGGAAGAAATATCAGAGTTTTTCCAGGATCCTCAGGGGAAGACCAGACCCAGAGAGGCCTCGTTGGCTATAACCCAATTGACAGACCAGACCCCACCCCTTCCCTCTTAATCCTCTCAATCTAAAATTGACACCAGATTATGTAACTACCACAATGTGCAACTTCCACATGGGTACGCAGAGAGACTTTGAGGAAGCTTTCTGATTAAGACCTGGAAGAGAATCCTGGTGACCCTATAAATCCTACCTCGCTAGACCTGCCAACATTGGGTTCGGTTGGACGTGCAGTCTCCGAGAGTCAGGCCAATTGGTAGTAACCACCAACCCAGCTGCCCTGCAGAGCTTTCTCTTCTGGTTCTCTCTTGCCTTGGACAGAGGTCAGGGGCTACTGCACCAACCTGTCCTGGGCCCAGCATTCACGTACTTGACGTTGCTAGCGCTCTGATGGCCTGTGAACTGCAGGTCGAGCAGTCAAAACCGGCGGTCAGGTGGGAGAGAGATGAAGCTTTCTATTCCAGTAAAGAGTTACAGTCTCAGAGACCCCTGGCGGCAGCTGTATGCAGTCCTGTCGGGCAACTGGGAGTCAGCATGGATCCGATGGCAGTGAGTTTTGAGCTGGGAACATGCATCAGAATTAGGGCCTGAACATAGCTTCCAGCGCTCTCAAGATGTTCGCCCAGGGAATTACGAAACAGCTCCTGTGAGCCTTGCCTTCTTTGGTTGTAGAACTATTGATAACGTGGACCTCAAAGAATTGCAAAATGCTCCTATCGTGAACGAAGCTAATCATCTACCTGTAATAGAGCTCAAACAGGTCCCTTCTCCTTTAATGAGGCCCTTAGACTAGACATTCATTATCCCGCTGTTGTGGCCCTTGGGAGACTCTGCACCACAGAACCAAACGTGGCTGGGACCTGGGTCATCCACACAGCTGCTCTGACGTTGAGCCCGGGCTTGCAGCCCCCCCCGGTACTCTATCTTGTCCAGGGTCTTCCCTTTTTTCGCTCTGCCCCTCGACTTTACTTGGCGTGGTGGCCTTCCCCAGGGACTGGTCACTCAGGACAACCCGTCCAAAGTACTTGCTTTGTCAGTCAGGGGCTGCAGAGTGGTCTGTGTGTCTTCGTCCATCATACCCCCCTGAGTGGTGACGGAAAACATGCTGGGTAGCAACAGTATCCCTCAGTTCTGGGTCATGGCTGCAAGTGGCTGGAAAGAGTCCTGGGGCAAAACACGGCTCCTCCTCCTCCGAGCAGTACTTCCAGTAAAACCACTTACCTGTTTCTCGGCATCTGCTTTAAGGAAACCCATCCAAGCTTCTCACAGATCCTAAGTGAATCTGCGAATTAACATGCAAAAAGCCTCCGGGTCTTGGACATGTTTACAAATCACCCTTTGAAACCAACGACCACGGCGCTCAGAGGAGACATCGCTGTGAACACTCTGTTTTAAGCTCGCCATTGACCTCTATGGCTGTGCCAGTCTTCCTGCTTCCCTTGTTATGTCCACGTCTTTAGAAAGCCTTCACTCTTTTTTCCTGGGATGTGCTGACGGCCTGCCGGGGCTAACCCAGAGGTTGACCCCAGCCTCCCAAAGGCTGATGTTGGGAGGAGGCAAGAGACAGGAAGGGAGCCAAGGGCCAGTTCAAAGAGGGAAAGGAAGTGGGGAGTCTAGACCCTGACAAGTTAATAGCTTAACAGTGGGTGAACAAAGCTGAGAAAACAGTTGGGCGGGCAGCAGGAAAGGGGCTGTGGCCAGTGAGACAGCAGGGAGGAGGGAGGCCAAGAAAGGGGGGCACTCCAGGTCAGTCTCTGGCCCATGGGCCATCACAGGCATTCAGAGAAACACAGGTGGAAGCAGGTAGCCCAGGACCCACCGGCATCTGCACAGGTGGCATCAGGATCCCTGGCCTCTGTAACCTTTCCTGAGTTCATCTCTCATGCCAGAATTGCTTCCATTCCCACAAGCGGAGATACTATTTGGGCTTCCTGTCACCCAGTAGCTAGTGTCCTTTGTCCCTCTGCATGGCCACGCAGTCCCCCAAAGCTATCTGAACAGTCTCCAGTCCTTCCCCTAGTTCCTCCTCCATCCATTTCACTCGAGCATCTCTCTGTGCTGAAACCAGTCTTAAAGAGCTCTGGTGGTGTCCTGGTTACGAACTGGGCTGCTAACAGCAGAGTCAGCAGTTTGAAACCACCAGCTGCTCCTCAGAAGAAAGATGGGACTTTCTACTCCCGTAAAGAGTTGACAGTCTCAGAAACTCACAGGGGCAGTTTTTCCCTGTCCTCGAGGGTCACTCTGAATCAGAAATTAGCAGTGGGGGTTCAGGGGTCAACACTTGCCTTCCAGGCGGAAGGCCTGGGGTCAATTCTCAGTCAGGGCACCCCAGGCCTGTGGTAGCTTGTGTGTCGCTATGATGCTGAACAGCTTTCAGCAACGCCTCCAGTTTGAAACAGAGGTGCAAGAAAGGCCTGGTACTCTACTTAGGAAAATCAGACAATGGAAACTGGACGATCCTGCAGTACAGCTGGCATGTGGTCAAGAGGATGCTTTCAGTCCAACAGCTCCCGCCCCTTTCTGAGCCTTCGCTCCTGGAAGTGCCTTTCCCTGAACTAGGGGAACCCCACATTCTCCTCCCCTTGAGGCCCCACCCCTCCATCACACACAAACCTCTTTCTATGAGCAGTTCTGGGGTTTTTTCCCATCCCTGTATTTTTTTCTCTCTGGGAGATTGCACCAGGCCCATAGTTTCCAATGCTGCCTAGATGTGAATGGCTCACAAAAAGGCCGTCTCCACCAGGGCACCCCTGGAAGCTCGAGACCCACCTGCTACCATCTCACGGACACCTCCTGGGCTCTCCCTCACTGCCACAGCATGCACCACCTCGCCGGGCAAGGCTGGGAGCCGAAGTCACCGGGGAGTCCTGTAGGCAATGCCAGAGGTCTGTGGATGCCACCAAAGGACCCTTCTCTCCTCTCCAGCAAACACTCTAGTCCAAGCTGCCATGGCTACCCTTGCTACCTATGTTGTTCTTGCTCCTTTCAGAATCTGGTCTTCAAGCTGAGGCTAGAGCTATCCTCTAGCTAAAGCAAATGTGATTGCCTGCCCCTGAGTTGAAAGCACAACACAAGCCTCCTGCTGCCTCGTCCCGGGCGAGGCCCTGTGACCCCCACCTTCTAGTCCTGCCATCCCTCTCAGCTCATGCTTCTTCCCACAGAGAGGACCATGCGCTCAACAAGTCCTGCTCTCCCTGTGGCTGCACTGTTGGGTTAGCGGCCCGGCGCTGGTTCCGACTCTTAGCCACCCTGTGTCCTTCCCCGGAGACTGAGTCTCTCCTGACAACATGTCTTACTGTAGGATTTTTGGACACCACTGTTTCTGTCTGAAAGATTCCTCCCTGTTAGTCTTAGTCTGTTCTTCTGAAAAGCCTTCTTTCTCCACCTGGAGCAGTGATTCCTAACCTTGCATCTGCATGACAGCATCCTCAGGGGGTGTTGGAACACAGATGCACTCCACCCCCAGCCCCAGCCCAGACCCTGTTGTTTTTCACATAGGAAGTAGGAGGTTCATGGGACCCAGATGGATACATTCAGATTCAAATGTCCCAAGAGAAAGTCCGACAGACCCTAACCTTCTGAAGGCCAGAGTTACAGACTAAGGGATGTCCTCCCAAAAGTCTTGCTGTGGATCGCTGGGGGTGCCATGGCTCTTCTCTGCTTTGGGCTGCTGATGTGAAGGTTGGAGAGTTGAACGTTCCAGTTCCAGCCGTGCGGGAGAAAGGTCTGGCAACCCACCCCTGCAGAGACTGCAGCCGGAGAAACCCCGTGGGGGCAGTTCTACTCTGACCTGCGAGTGAGTCAAATAGCACAGTCAAATCCAAGGACATCAGCCTGTTTGAGACCTGGGTCATCTCTGTCAGGCCAATGAGGCCATGCCAACGTAGGATGTGTCTTAAACCAATCCATTTTTTGAGATCTCTAAGAGAAGCTCAGGCACAGAGAGGAAGACCCATGCCACGCAAAGGCTGTCAAAGAAAGAGAAGGGAGCAAAGGCTCTTTCCCTGGAGTGGTGAGAGCCTTTCCCTAGACTAGAGCCACACCCTGGCAGCAGACCCCCGCCTCCCAAACAGTGAGGAAACAAATTCTCCCCCTCCCCTACTTGGCTGGTCGCTTACAGCGGCACCAGGAAACCGAGAAAGACTGTGCACTGCCGTCGGCTCAGCCTGAACCCTGCCCTGGCCATGGAGACAGATGCAGGCCGGCTCGGAAGGATCCAAGTAGGTCCCAGCGGCCTTCCTGCTGCCTCTTTCATGGGAAGAAAGGACTTGGCAGAAGGAGAGAAAGAGGGAGTTGCTAAGAGGAGTGATGAAACAGGCCGGAGGAACAACAGTTCTAGGAACCACACAACCTCGAGGACCGTTCATGTTAAACACATGACTGGCATGAAAAAAAAGTACAAAAGAACTGGCGAGAGATATACAGAGAAGCCAGGTGACAAGACATGGCAAAGTGGAAAAAAAATGATCACTCTCTAAGAGAGGGGGACAAAGAAGGTCAAAGGTAAGCAGCCATTTCCCATTTGCCTCTGCTTCTGCTTCTTCAGAGATGGCAAAGGTGTTAAGGCGGGGATGGGGAGGCAGCCGTGGATGGAGAGTGGAGACCATCTGCACAGCATACAAAGGTTTCGATCCACCGTCCACGGGCAGATGGCAGAAACGCTCTCCTGAGAAAGAGGGCAGGACGGGGACCCCGGGCTCTGCTGGAGCTGTGGGCTGAGGGGGCAGGCACAGTCACCTGGAGGTGGCACAGTGGTGGGCACACGGCCATCTTCTCCACCTCGTTCGTCTCTGACCTCAGGAAGGGCTGCAGGGCAGACGGATCTCCACAGGCTCTCCCATGGGCTGCACGGAAAGAGCTCCTCGGGGGCTGAGCAGTTCCTCAGAAGCCCCACTCGCCAGCCTGGGACGTAGGACTCCCTCAGACGGCCTCCATCTCGGGGCGGCCCGGACAGTCTCCGGCAGGACTTGTGTGGAGGGGGTTGACCTGCAGGCAGGGAGAATTCCAGTCTGCCCTGAGCAAGTGTCCAGGAAGTTGTGTGGTGAACGGCACCCGATTGCCCCCTCAAGAAAGCGGCCCTGGCTAGACCAGCCGGTGCTTTATCCATCTAGATGGAAGCTGGCCAGGATGCCTGCCTGTCTGGAGTCTAGAAGCCTTTTCTGACAGAAAGAACAGGAACTTGGGTTTTCAACATACAGTTCTATATGCCTCCCTGGGCAGTGGAAACTACTGTGCTTGGTAATGTTTTGGAGAGAGGTGGCAAGACAAAGAAGGACTGTCTACATAGAGGAGGGGCTGGTCCTTTCAAAGAACTGGGCCTCCTAGTGATGAGATGTTTGCCGAGGTTGTCTATGTGTCTCGGGTTCACCTTCCTAGCATAGGAGTATCATATGTTCTTGGCAGATACCGTGAGACTGTAAAATATGTGTGTAGGGCCCAGTGTTGTACGCATTTGAGAAAGAGAAGAAGCCTAAGTAGCTGTAGGCACAGAACCTGCTCATGAACTAGATCATGAAGAGCTCTTTTGAGAAGCCCTCCTGGCTTACAACCCCAACCTTCTACCCATCCGCATGCCAGCTGTGCTCAGGGGAGATGTGGCTTCCTCATCGTCACAGAGCAAGACCACCAGACAGGTCCATGTCCTTACTATCTTCCTTTTCTTGTGAAGATTCAGAATACGGGGGAGAAACTACCTAGGGGAGGGCCAGAGGGCAGGAGACGAGGAGGTGAAGGGTTACCGACATACCTATAAAAACAACACATTTCTGAAACCATTCCCTTGAAGGGACTGGACCCTTGGCATACATAGTCCTTTGTAAGCCTCAGGATTAGGAGTGGGAAGCCCCAGGGCAGCTCAACAACACGCTGGCTACGAGTCACCTGGACGCAAGGAACCACACCTTAAAAAGGAGGACTGGGTCGTGCAAATGGTTAACCTGCTGGGCTGCTTGTTGACCGAAAGGCTGGAGAATCCAGTCCACCAGGAGGCTCCTGGGTAGAAAAACCTCACAAGCTACTTCTGAGAAATCAGTCATTCAAAATCGATAGAGACCCAGCCCCAAACGGCCCTGTTCTGCAGCCTACTTTGGTGAGTAGCAGCCAGGGCCTTCCATATGCGAGAGGACAGCATCTAAAATACAGCTCCAGTCTCTCCCTGTCCAGAGGGAATCACAGTGATGAGAATCACAGACTAAGGGAAAGAGATACCCCCGTGGACCCGTGGGCCATGCAAACATCCATTTCCATGAGCCTGAGATCACAAGAACTAGATGGTGCCCAGCACCCCTACACAGTGGGGGCGGGGGTGGAGTGGGGAGGATGAATTCAAACTCATAAAACAAGACCAGACTGACTGGCCAGATAGAGGCTGGTAGAACCACCAAGTGGATGGCCTAGAAGTGAACTTGACCTCCATGACTCAATTGTCAACAAACCAAAAGATCTCTAAGGGCACAATAACCATAGTTAGGTACACACAGCTTAGAATGATCAACCATGCAGTTGATAAGGTCAGAATGGACCCTCGAGATACCGGGTGAGTGTTCTCCTCTGGGGAACAGAAATATCAGAACATCAAACACTAAGTAGCAGGAGCAACCCATACCCACACGTGCACGCATGCACGCACCCTCTGCCCTCTCCAATCATACGAGCCGCCCTCTGGTCAGTTTCCCGCCGGGATTTTTTTCCTCGCTGCGACTAGAAAAAACAGAGCCAATAAAAGGCTGAAAACGGCTCACCAGGCAATTTTGTAAATAAGCTTTTCTCCTGGTTTAAAGGGAACATTTACTCACTGAACGAAGGTGGAAGATCTGGAAAATCACAGGGGAAACACTTTGGTGTTAATCCTATTACCCTAGATACTCCACTTCAATGGGGGCGTAGGAGGGGAGAGGGCTGTAAGGGCTTAAGACTACCCAGGCTTCCCTCACCGTGCAATCCTCACAATGGCGGATGAGGAAATGAATCTGTGGATTGGCCAGAGAGAGAACTGCAGACCAGGGCTCCCTACGGGGAACACAGTCTTAAAGCAAGGCTGGCACTTGGGGGATTTCTCTCTGACTCAAAGGGTGCTGTGAGGGGACCAGTGATTCCACTGATCCCAGCTGAAACCTTAGCGGAGGGGTGGGGGCAGGGACAGCCACACGCCCAGGGCACGGCCAGAGGGTTCCTTTCTCAGAGTGCTGCTTTCAGCCCCTCTGTGGATCAGGCCAGGTCTCAGGAGGGTGACTCGCAGCAGCCCAACCATCCCCACAGCTAGCAGGCCAAGGAAGGAAGACCTCGACGCGCAGTAGTCCTGAGACCCTCTGGTCAAAGTCAAAAATGCTGAAGACTGTCGCTGCGCGCCCCCTGCGTCACTGATGGGAGGGCAGGGACCGCAAAGATAAGGAAGGGACCGTTGACTCCGTACTCTGCCCACGACAAACAGAATGAATCAACCCCAGCTCACTTTCCAGCAGAACCTCGGCAGTGTTTGCTCTGGGGACAAAAGGGAGAAAGCACAAACACAAAGAAAGAAAGAAGCCGGTGCTCGGGTGGGTACATGGGGCCCGGCTGCTGTACCGCCAGGGGAAGTGCCAAGGCCTGCAGGTGTCTTGGGAAGATAGCAGTTGGTCTATCTGGGTGACGGCATCTCTGTGGTGAACAGTCTCAGACAGCCTTTCTGGGCCACACTAGTCTCAGCCTCCAGAGAAAAACAAGCTCTCTCCAGAAACGACCCAGAGCCAGGGCCGCCTGAGCCAAGCTGAGCCACTTATCTGGGAAGAGGTCTGCAGGCCTGCAAGATATGCTTTGCAAAGAGGGAGACAGTTATGGGCAAGGCCCTTGCAGGGGACCCCTCCGCCCCTCGGGCTTCAGGGTTGATCTGGGTCCCAGCAGGCTGAGGGAAGGACAGGTGGACAAATTAAAGCTGCTAAAATGAGTCATGCACAACAAAATCACATGCCAAGATTGGAGCGAGAAAAACGCCTGGCCTACTCGCAATGGTCATCAGAGGGGGCCCATAACAGGCTTTCCATTTCTGACACAACCTATAAAACACGAAAAACAAACAAACAAACAAACAAACAACCAAACAAACCACAAGTCCCTGCAAAGCTGCTTCCCAAATGAAACACAACAAACAAAAGATGGCCTACGTGGTCAAAACTGTCTCTCAAAAGCACACACTGTTCCCGCAGTTTTTTTTTTTTTTTTATCATAGCAGGAAAACACAAAAAACCAAGCCACCTCAACAAAGACCATTTATGGCAAAGCAATTGCCTAATGAGGGTGCTTTCAAGAAGGGGCACGTGGTGGGGGTTTGGTGGCTGAACTTTCACCTTGCATGCATGGACCTCGGTTCGAGTCTCAGCCCAGGCACCTCGAGGGAAGCCGCTATCCCCTGCCAGTGCTCCTGCCTCCACCTGAACAAGTTCTGCCCGAGCTTCCAGACAAAGACTGAGCAGGAAGAAAGGCCACCATGGGTCGGCTTCAACCCAAAAGCCATGGGATAACCTCTTGGGGAGTTGAAAATGGGGTTTTCTGCATGAAATGGAGTCCACCTGGCTGGTGTTTGGACTTCGATGATCCTGTAGGACATGGTGGAACTGCCCCACTGGGCTTCTAAGTCTGTGCAGCTCTCCCTTGCAGAGCTGTCACTGGGTTCAAAGGACTGACCTTCCCGTGACCAGCTGAGGGCTGAGCCACTGCCTCACTGAAACAGACAAAACCTCACTGCCGATGGTTCCCTTCCTCCTCATTGTGACCTGGGAGACAGAGAAGAATGACCCCTCTGGGTCCCCAAGGTTGTAACACTTTCTGGGAGTGGAAAGCTTCATCTTTCTACAGAGGACCGGCTGGTAGTTTTGAACTGTTGACCCTGCAGTTAGCAGTCCACCATGCAACCCACTGTGCCACTGCACCTTATTATGCCCCTAGAGCTCCTTAAACGGAGTAAGGATGATTTAGAAGCCACTGATACGTCAGTGCCAAAATGTTAGCAGCTTAATTCTCTCTGATAGACCTAGGAAACCAGAGCCCATGTGCCTTCTTAATTACTTGCCTGGCTTGAATCTTTATTTGCCCTTGGCACATTGACACTACTTCTAAAAAAAAAAAAGCACACTGTGTGACCAAACATTAATGAGAATAGTAGGTTAACCAAGTAAGGTGATGAGTGGGGCAGAGTTACGAGATTCAGATCCATGACCAACAGTTGCTTCATTAGCATGAAGAGAATTCACCTTCCCCCTTACTTTCCACATTTTGAAAATGTCCGAAACATGAACTCAGGGGAAATTAGACCTTCTCGGTATTGACTGCCCAGACTTAGTGAGGTGGTCTGTAAACTCAGGATAGGGCTTCGGGTGTTGAGAGGAAGCTACTGTAACAAGACAGGGACAGGAAAAGGGCATCAGCCTAAGCCTGCATGAAACTCCATGGGATGTTCAGTGAGTGTAGAAGGCAAGAGGAGCAGGGCACGTTGTGATGTGATCAGATGGATGTTCCCACTCTGGGATAGAAAGCTAACACAGGAGCAAGAGAGAGCAGGGGTGAGGGGCTGCCACCTCCCCATGACCCGGCCCGCGGGAAGGAAGGCTCCCGAGGCAGAGTTGTGGGCCAGTGGAATCCAAAAGCCAACCGTAACTCTCTGTGGGTTTAGAAACCCTTATGGCATGGAACTGGTGACCTTGCAGTTAGCAGCTCAGGGAGCAGCCCACTGAGACCCCAGGGGTCCTTGGGTCCATTGGCTATGAGGAAGTGAGATGAATAAAGAGAGAGAGCAGACAAACACGTGGAGGGAAAGGTCAGGTGGGAGACTACATCCTGAGAGCACAGAGGGAGGAGCCTTCGGAAAGAGAGTGGGCCCTTCAGGAGGAAACAAATGGTGCCCAATCCCAGAGAGGGGGTGGGGGCACGGGCAGGTCTGAAGCCCCGGCATGCTTTCCATGACATGTTGGAAAAGAGGGGAGGGCACATTACTGAGGACCAACAGGGAAGCGAGACACGTTTCTGTGAGAACAGCTCCTGAGCTGAGACTTGTAAAACAGACTGCAGCTGGTGAGCGGGCCAGGGAGCAGAGGGAGAGACGGGTGGGGGTGGGGGTGGGGAGTGGTGATTCTTCTCAGTTCTGATTAAAAGAGGGACGAGGCCCTTTCTTAGGGATCACACTAGCACAGGAGGTCCGACTGCTCCCCTTCGTTTTCTGTCTGCCCTTTCCATACAGGTAGCGTGGAGCTGAGGAGAAAGTCAAAGATACCAGGCAAACTGCCCTGGACATGACAGGAGGTGGGTGTGGCACGGTGGCTGTGGGATGTGGGAAATGTATCCTTTTACCACTCGCCCTCCACATTCCAGGACCCAGCACAAACCTGTGGCTGCCAGAAGTTGCTGTCACACCAGCTTCCAATCAGACATGCATCCCAGGGGTGCCTGGGACAGAGCCAGCTTTGCAAGTGTGGCTGGTTCTGATTTTGCTAGCAATCTTCTGTTGCTATGTCTGGGTCAATTGCCAGCCCTTTCTTCCTACTCTTAGTCTGCAAGCTCTGCTGAAACCTGTCCATCTTGGCCCCTGCTGGTTTACTTGAACCTGGTGGCACAGTCCCTCACATGGCAGCAGATACAAGCCACCACAGGACACACTGGCAAATGGGGGGTGGTCAGACACACCTACCAACAGGTGTACAACCCCAAACACCTGGTGGATACTGGGGAGTGGTGCCAATAGGCTGTTGTCAGCAACGAACCGAACCCGGGAGTGGTGAGCTGGGTGGAGTAGGTAGTGTCTGATACATAGACCAACAAAGCTGGCAAGATCTTAGGTCAGAACATTGAACGTGTGGTCTGTAAGTCTTTGGAGAGGATGAAGTTACTGTTAGGAGTTAGCATGAATTGGAGAAAAGGAAGCCAGGCCAAAGAACTCTACTGACAACCCATCCCTCGCAGGCTCTTCAAAGGGGTGGACTGGGTAGAGTGGGCTGCAGTTCATGGTGAAGACCCACAGAAAAGTGTCTGTGAATGCAGTGAATGGAGTAAATATCCCCCCATTCTATAGCTGTGTTTAATACCTAACAAAATTTATGATCATGTCGATCAAAGCATTCTGTCAGGTCCGTGGCTGGCAGGCAGGCTGCCTGACTTCCCGGTTGCTAGACCTCTGTGTCAGGGCTTCAGCCATCTCCAACTACTTGTGTGCTGAAGTGCTCCAGCCTACCTCTGATTTCCCTGCCTTTTCGGCGGGATCGAGGGCCCTCCGTTGAAAAGAGTTTCCTTTTCCTCATACCCCCTCATCTGGTGCTTTCTCAGCACCTCTCTCTGTTGCCCAGTATGATTTTGAAGCCCTTATCAGAGCTCGCCCACAGCCTGCACACTCTTCTATCACAGCTTCCCCGGCTGACAGCTTCCTTATCAGCCCGGCCCCCCACCCCAATGCCTCTGCAAGCTACTGAACACCCCCACCAAACTCAATGCTATCTAGTCCATTCCCTATAAGGCAGCCCTTTGTGGGGTTCTTTAGGGGAGCAGGTAGCCTCCGCTTCCTTCCTTGGAGCAGCTGGTGGTTTTGAACCACTAACTTTGGAGTTAGAAGTCTAATGCTTTACCTAACAGTGCCACAGAACTCTGTCATGTGCTGGTGAAAGAATTTGCGTTTCTTAAACCCAGTCCCTCACCAGGCACCAAGAGGACACCCCTCTGCCCGCCTCCCCCCCCCTCCCCCGACCCCAGACACAACCACAGCAGGAGTGACATTTGCTGACAGCTTCAAAGTCATTCTTAGGAGGGAGTGTTTCTAATCAGGGTCTGGGGGGGCTTTTGAAGATGAGACTTCTGTCAGTGACTTGGAGGAAGATATACATCCAGAGACCTCGAAAATGGGAGGGAAAATACGACAAAAGACTCCAGAGCTAACAATCTGCAGGCTGGCCATAAACTCTGCAAGAATAGATGACTCTTTAGAGATGGATTCACTTCGGCATGCCAAAGGCACGGGCCTCGTCCATCTCTCAGTCCTCGACACAGATCACCTTGGGCAATGCATCCCAAAAGAATATGCTGGAGTGCAGTATAATCTACATCTACGCCAATTCTACCATTTGGGACCGTCCACAGCTATTGAGGATAACTCATTCAATCTGTCGCAAATTCCTGTTGCCCTAATTGTGTCTTACAGTGGAGTACCAGCAAGCCATTTCTGACTCACATTCATATATGTTTCAAAACTCGATGGTCACTCTGTTTAAAGACACCTAATAACCAACATCACAGGGCTTTGATCGACATGATCATAAATTTTGTTAGGTATTAAACACAGCTATAGAATGGGGGGATATTTACTCCATTCACTGATTTATCCATCTAACCACCCACCCACCCATCCATGCATCCGTCTTTACTGAAACTTCACCCTGTGTTACATGCTTTGCAAGCCTCTGCCAGTTTAATGGAAAATGAACTCAGCTTCCCTAGTGGAGGTCAGGAAAGGTAAATAAGTAGGTTGGTAGTTCTAAAAGTCACCCAGGGCCACACATAAATAATATAACATGTTGGGGGTGGGCGGGACACAAATTTGGGTGAGGGCATAGGTAGGTGCATTCTGAGGCTCCTGGGGAGCGCTGGGAAGAAGGGTGGCACTGGGGTTGGCTGTGAAAGTAACTGGGAGCCTGGCCTGTGCTGACAGAAGCTGAGGCATGAATTCAAGGGTGGTTCCTCTTCTGGTCACACCACTTCTAGACCAACATCTGCTGTACTTCATGGGGGAGTCCCACGTTGGCGCAAAGGGTTAAGACACTGGGCTCCTCACGAAAAAGCTGGGACTTTGAGACCACGCAGAAACCTCTTGTCTTCCACATGACAGCCCTGGAGGCCTCCATGGAGCACTGCGTGCTCCCACTCACACAGGCCCACCAGGAGTTGGAGCTGGAAGACTCTGGATCCAGAGTGGGTGAGTGGGTCCAGAAGATGGGCTGCTGAGCCACAGCCCAGGAGGCAAGGCTGGAGCACTAGGGACATTTAGTCTACAGAGGAAACACCGGGCTCCCATCCTTGGGATTTCTGAAGACTCAGGTATTCTGAGGAAAGTGAGTTTCTTCTGTGTCGTTCAAGGAGGCCAAACCTGATCTTCTGGGTGCCAGGCCAAGATGGTATGGTGTAGTTCACACAGAGGGGGAAAGGCCCTCATAGAATTTGGGAGATACAAAAACAGCTCCATCTTCAGAATTGGTCAAACAGAGGCTGCTCAAAGGAGCGATGAGAAGATTCCAATATTAGCCAGAGATACATATTTTAAAACACAGCATTGGGGACATGGGTGCAGGTTTTTCCTCTGACCCAGAGATTTCCTCATGTTGGGGCACCCCTCATCTTCAAAATGCCATTATTGCCCAGTGCAATGGTGCTTTCTCTCCTCTTAAGCCAGTGGTTCTCAACTTTCCTCATGCCCTGACCCTTTCATACTGCTTCTCATGTGGTGGTGAACCCCCAATCGTAAAATTATTTTCATTGCTATTTCCTGTCATTTTGTTACTCTCATGGGAGACTCCTGTGAAAGAGTCATTAGGCCCCCAAAGGGGTCATGAGCCCCAGGTTGAGAACCGTTGTTCTCCCTCTGCTTTGTGATAAGAGGAACCAGGTCATCTTGAGCGAGGCTTCTCTGACCATTGGGCTTCCCAGAGCCTTCCCCTCTCCTGGACTTGGTCAGCAACAGTACAGGTGACAAGAAACTGGACTGCAGAAAGCTAGCTCACCCGTTCAGCAGAGACTCTTGTGGTGGTCATGTATTCGTGATGTCAATTTTATAATTGGAATGTAGGGGTGGAGTCTAACCTGTTAATCTGGAAATAGTCACTGAGTAGCCAATGAGGTCTCTGTGTGAGCATGGTTTTCCCCTGAGAATTCTGGGAAGTCTCGTGGTATTTCCCAATTGGAAAAGAGAAACTCGACTCTCAGTCTCCGAGATGATGAATTCCTGACAAGACAAGATGGCAGTGTCTGAGGAGCTGGAAGAGCTGGAGGAGAAGGCACCCAGCCTTGTCCTGATGGAACCAGACCGCTGAAACCAGAAAAGCCACAGAGAGACCTCAGCGCTGAGATGTTTCAATCACCAATGGACACTGCTGAAGGGCCCTGAGCCCTGAAAACGAGGAGCCATGAGGGGACCCCTGCCAGCGCTGGACTCTGCACCCACTGACCTGTGACTTTATGAGTTGGAAGGAGACTTTATAGATGTTATCAGACATATGAGATAATATCGGACTATGACTTTGAACCGGACTGGATTGGGATGCTTTCTCAATGTCCCATTCCTCTTGTATATAAACCTTTCCCTTACATCCATATGCATGTCTGTGAATTTGTTTCTCTAGTCTACCTGGACTAACACAACCCTCCACAAAGGGACCAGGAACCACGACACGGTTCCATGGGACAGAGTTTCATGAGAAACTATTTCATGGTACATTTATTCATGTGTGTGTGTGTGTTTGAACACTCGCACATAAGCAGACCTCTCGGGACTTTGCCATTCCCGGATCCTGGGGTGTCCTGCCCAGTGATCTCCGGCAGACAGGTGTTCCACGTTCTGTTCCAAATGGCCGTGTAAGGCTGTGTCTCTGCAGAAAGACTGAACTGAACCTGTAAGCGTATATAGTCAATTTAATCACTCAACTTAATCACTTTATGATTACGATTTGATAGGATAGCAATTCTGTTTGTACCCATATTTGGTCTTCTGGAAGAGAAACTAAATCACAACCCATTAAGAGGAAGCCTTAAGGCAGTGATTAACTAGAATCACAGACTGCGGTGTTTTCATCCATTTCCCTGGTGAATAAAACATGTGTCAGTGAACATGAGCTATAAGTGCCCCAGAAAACCCCTACCTGAGCCGCAGACAACAAAGACGAACAGCGCTAGCAGCCACGGTCCCACGGGGTACTTCTCCTCTTGCGGCCTCTACAAGAGAGCGGAAGACAGCAGGATGGCCTCCATCCCCCCAGAAACGCGGCCTGAATCCAGCTGCACACTGGGCATCGGGCATGGTTGCCACCCTCAGGGGTGTTATTGGGGGTGGGGGTGGGGTGAGAGAAACAAAGCCAATGAGAGAGGACGGTGACAGGTTTGTGACCACTCACCAATGACTTCCTTCACACACCTGCAACTCAATGATCAACAGCTGGAGGACGGGGAGCGTGGGCCCACTGGGGACTGCTGCTGCTGAGGAAGGGGCCAGTAGGTTGCGTCTCTCCTAAGAGCCAAGAAGCAGCTCTGCTCTGTGAGGGGGGGAGGGGTGGGCTGCCTGAGTCAGCACAGATGCAAAAGCAACGGGTTTGGTTTGGGTGAAACTCACTGAACCTGGTGGTCTGAGAGACTTGGGGACAGATGGAGTATAAATACATATACGGTGCTTTTGGAGCCAAAAGCATTATTAATGGTAATTGCTTCCATTTGTTGAAAGCTCTGTGGCCGGGTGGGGAGGTGAGGTTGATTATGGCCCTTTGCCTTAGTTCGGGGAAACAACAACTTGAGGGAATTTTCTCCTAAACCCCAAAGAGTTACCTAGCTTTGTGCCCCAGCGGTTTGGGGAGTTTTTCTTTCTTTTTTATTAAATCATTTTATTGGGGGCTCGTACACCGTGTTTCACAATATATAAATAAACATACTGTGCCAGGCACCTTCACATGTCCACTGCTATTATCGTTCTCCAATCATCCGCCTTTTCCCTTGAGCCCCTAGTATCGGTTTTTCCATCCCTTCCCCTCTTCCCTTGCTCTCTCCTCCCCACCAACCCTCAATACTTTATACATTATTATTGTTCTGTCATATCTCACACTGCCCGACCTCTCCCCCAACCCACTCCCCTGATGCCCATCCTTCAAATAGGAGCTTATGTGTATATATCCTTGCAGTTGGTTCCATCTCTCTACCCCACCTTCTCTCTACCCTTCCAGCAGCTCCAATCTCACCACTGGCCTGAAGAGACTCATCCATCCTGGTCTCCCCATATCTCCAGCTCCCCTCTCCACCAGTGTACCTTCTCCAGTCCATCTGGATTTGTAGGGTAGAGTTGGGACCATGATGGTTGGGGGGGGAGGAAGGCTTCAGGAACTAGAGGAAGCGTGTATGCATCATCACTGCCCGGCTGCCCCTTGACTGATCTGTCTCTTCTCCGTGGCTCCCCTGTTAAGGGGTGACCAATTATCCACCAGTGGGGTTTTTCTTTTTACCGTTGGCTAGGTGGATTGACTTTTCCCAGGGAAGCTGGACACCACTTGGTTTGATTCTGTTTATCTGGTTCTGGGCTGCAGCCTGTTTTGTGATTGGTTTGCACCTCAGTTGACAGACTCTGTAAATGAAGTGTCTGTTTCGGTCAGTAGTCTGTGACGTCCTGCTGGGAGGCCCCCCTCCACCTGGAAATTGATAAGGAGTTGTCTGTCTAAGTAGTCAACCCCACAGAGGTCTTTCAGATAGAAAGAAGTGGGAGTAGCATGAGGCAGAAAGCAGAGTGGAAGTAAGGAACTCCTACCCGAGCTGTCATGTGGGTCGAGGGCTGTAACGCTGGCAGGCCCAGAAGGAACGCTTTGCCCTGAAGGGGCTGAGCAGAGCAAAGCCTGAGAGGTCAAGAAGAGCCTGTCCCCAGGGTGCTGAGAGGACCCACACGTGACGGGACAGAGAGGTTCTCTCCTCTGGAGGTTGAGAGGAGATGAGGGAGTTCTTGGGCGGTAAGAAAATGGCCACTTCTTGTGTGTGCCCCGACCCTGATCGTGAATGTAGCCTTACGGATCTTGATCCTAAGTTGTACTCTAAGGCTTCCTAAACTACTCAACTTGGAGTTCGGCACACTGCATTCTGTGTGACTACTGCCACTGACTATCCAATCCAGAAGAGAAGCTGACAGGGCTAGGGTGGCAGGTGGGGAGAGAGGGCAGAGTGTGTCCCTCATCAGTCTCAGTCTTGGGCTGACCTGGATTGTTCTGGTTCCCCAGGGAGATACATCAGCTTGAGGACTGCTGCTACTGCCACCCCGTTGCAGGCAGGCATTCCACTAGGCACCCGACATCCATTATCCGAGCACTCGGCACCCCTGCCTGGAATTTACTAGTGACTCTGCTTGGTAGGTGTGAAACTGAGGCTTACAGTGCATGTGAATCAGAGTGGGGGGCACAGAGCCAACGTGTGGCCCACTGATCTCACCACCGTGATTTCCAGTCAGGATCTCAGAAGTCTGAGGCTTCTCAAAACCTTGCACCCGACAGACAAGTGGGCATCAGAAGCCGTGGGAGTCCCAGCACAAGACCCGAGTGGAGCTGAGGGAAATGGCACTTCAAGTTGAAGTTCCTAGCCCTGGGGAAGCTTCTATTGTAGAGCAATCCCCCCATCCCCTGAGAAGCAGGAAGGACAAGGGAACCTGCAGAAAGCGTGCCCTCCCCCTCCCCCGCCGGCCTCTGAGATCACAGACAAAATATGAATGCGCCACCACCATTCCTCTGGGCCTGTTTGCAGACAGACTTTGGGCCTCCGAACCAAATCAATCAATGGAGGACATGCATGTTCTAAGACTGGCTCCAGAAAGCAAAATGAGTTCCTTTAATAAGCAGGCAAAGGAAGAGAGTAAATAAAATAAAATAACTCCTCCAACAATAGATCCTCATTAGCCAGAGCTAAATCCAGGGTGCAAACAGATACTCCTCCTTACTCGCTTCCATCACCTTCTTATCAACTTGACACGTTGACCAGAAACCAAAGGGGTTGCTGTTGACCCGATAGCACTGGTATCAAAACCTGCTTTTGGTTCCCTGGCCAGCAAAGCTAACGAGTGAATGCCGGAGTCCGCACATTCATTGTGGGTCTAGTATCTAACAGCACGCTTCTATTTTTCATCTGCAGGAAAAAAGCACATTGTAAGTCACCGTTTTGAACACAAAAACGTCTTTCGTGGTGCTCCCCAACGAATCGATATTATCTGGGGAATCTTGAAGTTCAAAACACCTGGCTGATGATAATACCGGGATAGCTTTTTCTGAGAGCTTTCGGTGAGTTTATTTTATTTTGGAAGAGCTGTTCCTCGCAATCCCAGTGGGAACAGGACTCACAGCTGGAGTCTGTTGCCCAGAAAGGCAAACAAAGCAATCCCAATTCTGCAAGTGACCAAACTCATCACCATCAAGCCAATTATGACTCACAGTGACCCTCTGGGCAGAGTAGAACCATCCTGTGGGTTTCCGGGGCTGCCCATCTTTATGGGAGCAGAAAACCTAATTTTTCTCCTTCAGAGCAGCTGCCAGGTTTAAACTACTGACCTTTCAGTCGCTTGGCAGCTGAATGCTCAACCAGATGCCATCTGAGCGTTTTTCACTTCGCAGGAATCGAAAATATCGGGGTGTCTTTTTCTGTGGTTAAGATACTAGCAGAAGACTCCAGAACTCTGAAATTCAACCTCTCTTCATTCACAAACCTGGATAGTTACTACTCTATAGTCATACTTTCTCTGTTTCTTGGATTTTTCTGCTCTCTGGGGGAATATTATCAACTCAATCCATAAGCAGGTGCGAAGGAGTCAATTCTGACTCATGGGGACCCCCGTGTGTTTCAGATTAGAACGGTCCTCCATAGAGTTTTCATGGTTGGGACTTTTAGGAAGCGACCACAGAGGAGCCTGTGGGGTGGGGGGTGGGGTGCAAACCATGAACCCTTTGGCCAGTCATCAAGAGTAGAATCACTTGGTCCCCTTGGGGGTGATCCACTCTAGAGTCTAAGACCAAAATACTAATGCATCCATGTAAAATTAAAAGAGCAGTTTAATGAACGATGAATGTGAACTTTCCATTTGGAATCTGTTTACATCTCCCTACTTTCTGAATTTCACCCTGCACAAGTTGTCTTTGGAGATTAACACCTATTCACATATAATCATGTTTGACCTATTGTTGGATTAAAAATGAATTTAGGCTTCATAGACTTTTGTTTTGGAAAAGCATTTCAGGTCACATTTTGGGGTGCTGATGCATTTACAATCAGGTTAAACAAAAAGCCCCTCCAAATCAGCTGGATCCAAACCTGTGGTGGCTGGAACCGCTTATTACAAATCTGGTGGGGCTGGTTAAGACCCTCATCAGCACCAGACAGTTTCACAAGGGCTGCCTTACAGTGGAGCACCACCTAGACAGATAAAGTATACCCCTTAGCACATGATATATACTTTCAGTGTGGCTATAGGGATTTTTCAATGTCTAGTTACATTTTCTAGGCACTTTGACAGATTTGCCCCTAATGTTTCCACTTTTTTGTGATATTTTAGAGCCCAAACTTTCTAATCCTCTTGGAGGACTTGAAGTCTACAGAGCCCAGTAGATAAAACAGCCCCCAGTGAGTCCTTTTGTTGCTACTGTTGCTGTCAGATTCGTTGTTGACTTAGTTCAGTAAGCAGGACTGAACTAAGAATGTTCAATGTGGCCACTTTGGCTGCTACTAGGTACTTTTTTGACTCAGAACCTTGGGGTGGACTCTGGTCATGTAACCTTCAGTTATCAATTTGGCACTTAACCCCTGGACCCCAGGGCTCCTGCCATGTCAGCTACTAGGTATGACACCCTGGAAATATTTTCTCTCTTAGGGATATCAACATCTGCATGGTTTAATATATGTTAAAAGATATTTTCATTGTAAATATTTGGACACCATTTTTTTTCTGGGCACACACACAGAAAAACCAACAAAAAAAATTAAAACCCCCACTCACCCTCATGGAGTCAATTTTGACACAGTAACCCTACAGGACAGAGCAGAACCCTGAGTGTCACCCTTTAGGGGAGTAGAGAGCCACATCTTTCTCCCTGGGAGGCTGGTGGCTTTGAACTACTGACCTTGTGGTTAGCAGACCAGCAAGGAACCCACGTTGCCACCACTCTGCCAATCGTAAACCAAACGCAATGTCACTAAGTTAATTGCTACTCACAGCGATGGCCCTCAAAGGAAGACTTAACTTTTCAGGGGAAATCATTCCCATTGAAATAGCCCCTTCCCATTTGGGCAAACCGATCATAATTAACTGATCTGAGTCCCAAATGAGTGGGAGAAGTACTCACACCTGGAGCTGAGTGGGTGCAGCTCTGAGTGGAGTTCCATGCTACGTGCCCTTGGTTTTGCAGGAAGCCTGGTGCAATCATTGCAGGTCTGACTTTTCTTGTTGCTCCGTAACTCAGAACAGCTTCATTTCATTGGCTCAGAAGACCTGCCTTATCAAGTTGGAAAGCTCCCTCATCCTCTCCCACCACCACTCTGCTCCAGCTCTACCTTTCAGCTGGACAGCCACTTCAGCGTGGCATTGTCATGTTGTGAGATGTCTTAGAGCCAGGTGTGACCCACAGCGACCCTATGCACAACAGAACACTGCCTGGTCTTAACGCCAGCCTCACAACTGTTCCTATGCTGGAGCCTGAGTGTTTGGGATAACAAATGCCAGGTGCCTTTTCTGGCAGACTTCGAGACCAACACTGCCCAGCAACTCACCCACTCAAGCCTCTGAATGTTCAAAGGCCGGACCTGCCACCTTCTGTTGATGACGTTGCTGTGCTACACCAATCCTCTGTGAGTAGGACATAGGGTAGACATACTAATTCTAGTTACCAACCATTAACCCACAGCTCGGAGGCACAACCCCAGGCCTTAAACTGGCTTCTAGAACTGGGGTTATACCTGCAGGAAGGGCCTAGATCCACCAGGCCAGCAACACGAACCCTTGGTATTTAAACTTAGCCCACCCCCTAGGTGGGTGGCCTCCCCGGTGACGGCATGAGATGAGAGGGAAAAGTGGGTCTGAATTTCATTACCCACCTTGAGCCCATGCATCTACACAGACTGCTTGGCACTAAGGGGCAGGAGAAAAACCATGTTAAACGGTGTGCCTGCCCATGAGCAATGAGGGAGGGGGCATGGGTGGGTTGGGCATGGATGTCTACAGGACAGACGACAATTGGCCTCTGCTTATCCTTGCATTCCTTCAGCAAATGTTCTAGCACCTACTACGTTTCCAGGCTCTGTGTCAGGCTGTTGGTTTCACTGTCCCGTCATCATGTGGCTTTCCATCTTTCTGGGGGTGAAGGCTCATTCCCCCCAGGGAAGCCCCCACCCTGCTTGCACCATACCCCAGGAGGCCACTCCCAGAGGGGCCACGACCAACCAGGACCCTCTGTCCACGAGGACACCACGGAGCCCGCGCCCTGCTCTCAGGCCAGAGCTGGGGACCCGCAGAGGGGCAGGCAGGGGCCCGGGAGCAGGAGGCTGGGCCCCAAGCTGGCGTCTGGCCGCCGGCCCCGCCCCACCGGGCACGCCTGGCCCTGCTGGCCAGCGCTCGCCGCCTTACCAGAGTTTTGGCTACGTTCCCCCTCTGGGTGATGTTCTTGCTGTGCTTCTCATTAGCCATCCGGATCCGCTGCTTGGCCACCATGGCTCAGGCGTCTGGAAGGCGTTCCACTCCCACCTGCGAGAATCCCCGCGTGAGCCCCTCCGAGCAGGCCCCGCGCGTCCCGCCCGCCCGGGCCGCTGCAGGTGGCAAGGCGTGGCCGGAGCCCCGCGCGCCCCCAGCCCGACCCCCGCGAGCCGGCTCTGGAGAGAGGCCAGAGCCCGGACGGAAGTAATCTCTCATCGAAGGAAACCCTCTCCTACTTCCTCGTTATCCTTCCGGTCCCCCCAGCTAACTAACCAGCGCGGCCACCGAGGCAGGCGCCGCCGCGCGTCCTCCCCGCACTCCGCGGCCGCCCGGCGCGCAGAGCGGGGACCCGGCTGTTGCGGAATTCGGGCCCGAACGGCGCGCCGCTGGGGGTTCGGGTGGCGGGCGTTTGTGCGCGGCTGGGGGCGGGGGATGCGGCGCCGGAGGGCCTCAGGGGAGACCCTCCCCATGCCTGGCAATGGACTGGCAATGGACCCTCCCCACGCTCCAAAGCGGTGCCCCCGGCCGAGGATCAGATTAGAGGCCCCGGCGGGGACCTCAAATGACAAGTGGAACCTGGTCTGGGCAGACCTGTGTTCTTGCTGGGAGGAGGCAGGGGACCCCTTCCCAGGTATGGAGGAAGGTACCCCATTCGGGGCCTTTCCTGCGCGCTGTAACCAGGGTCCTGGTACACTCACGGCAGACTAACGTGGCTCCCCGAGGGATGGGAAACCGGGTTTGAAGATGGAGTTGGGATTGGGCTTTGTAGTAAGGGGGGGACGGGAGGGGGGAGAGGAGACACAAGTGGAAGGGGAACCAGCGCTATGTCCCAGGAGAGCTTGGAGCAAAGGTGAGGAGGTCAGGGGCCTGCTTCCCAGCCTGGATTTGGTGGCCACTGCTCCTGGACTCGCTAGGAGTTCGAATCCATTCCAGGGCCCTGGTATGGCCCCCACGTGACTGTTACTTTCACCAGCCTTGGCTCTTTGCCTTCTCCATGCGAGGCCTAGCCGGTCTAGCCTAGCTGCGACCCAGTCCCCCTGCAGCCTGAGGCCAGGGCCAGCCCTCTGGGGGGACAGGTCTGACTTCTGGGCATCCTGTCCCGGTGGGCGAGTGTCTGACTGGGCACCGTGGGATTTCAAAGTGGATTGATTATTCAGAAGTAGATCTCTTCTGAGGTCTCTCGGTTGACACGACCCTTTCAGTGCGTGGCCGAGCACCGTATCTCTTTAGACCACCCAGGGACACCTTTCTCTGCAATCTCGGATTTCAAACGGGAAGGTTTAAGGACCCAAAGACCCGCGCCGCGCACCCGGCCCTCACCATTGCCTAGTTATGGGCGTGGAGAAAATTGGGCTCAACCCTACTTGTTTCTAACTGCTGGAGGCCTTTGCGTAGTTAGTGGGAGGGGATGACCCAGGCCTGCTGGGGGAGGCAAGAAGAGTTGGCTGAGCTTCAGACCAGCATTGGGGTAGTGCCCCACGCCCTCCTCTTACAGAAGTCTGTGGCTGGGCTTCTCAAGGGTAAAAATCCTCAAGTGGAGAGCTAGGGCAACTCTCTCCTTGGGCCCCTTCACTTCTTGCTCTAGAGCAGCAGTTCCCAACCTTTCACAGGGGTCCTCCCATTCATAACAGTAGTAAAATGACAGTTACAAAGTTGTAACAAAGTAATTTTATGGTTGGAGTGGGTCACCACAACAGGAGGAACTGTATTAAAGGGTTGTGGCATGAGGAAGGCCGAGAAACACTGCTCTAGGAGTTGGCTTGGAATAACCCAGAAGACGACCATTCCACCGAGACTCCTTAGTAAGGGCTGAGCCTTCCAGCCACAGGTCAGTGTAGTCTGCAAACCATTGTCCCTTGGTTTCTTAGTCATTGCCAATAGCTTCACTAGTGTATCATAGCCAGGACCTTGTTGGCCTAACATTTGTCGTATGTGTTAATAACTCTGATTTTTATTTTTTTAAGTACATTTGGGGGGGGGGCAGCGGCATCCTTATCCCTGGACACTTGCAGAACCTGGCTCTGGTCTGAGGCCCAGAAGGTGCCTCCCTTTCTTTGTTTTACACCCAGATTCCCAGGCAAGAGGCAGACAGCTCTGGGTAATAAGAAGGAGAACTCACAGGGAACAGTTTCCTCCTTTGTCCTTCAAGCAGAAAAGATATTCTTTCCTGAGCAAAGTGTCCTGCCCGCCCCCCCTCCACACCTCCCAGGCTAAGGGAAACTAGTTGGGGAAGGTTTATTCTTGACATAATTCCTGGACTCTTAGTGTGGACCAATGTTACTCTGTTCTTCCCCTTTAGGACATTTTTAATGAACAGTCAAATAGAAACAAGTCTCTCAAGTCAAAAGCCTCATAAAGCTCTCCCGTCCTTGCTTCCCCACTCCCCACTAATGGCTGTGAATTAGCCCCACCAACCATTTCTGGCTTACCCTTCCAGATGTTTTCTGTCCATACACAAGTCTAAAAACCATCGAGTCATATTGTATACCAGGAGTAGGGAAGCAGATCTGGCAATGCTTTAGTGAGCTGACTTCCACATACACATCTGTGTGCTTGAACAAGTATCCCTCTAGCATATTCATCTGTCTGCTATTGAGTTAACTCTGACTCACCACAATCTCAGGAGTCAGAGTAGAAATGTGCCCAACTTTATTTCAGACACGAAGAATTCAGTGATTTACCCAACAAAAGCTTCTGCCTTTAGGGAGCCTTCAGCTTTGTGGGGAAAGATGAGAACACCTTGGGATTTCTTCCTTAATTTCATAAATGAGCAGAAGCCATGGAATCGCAATAGGAATTTCTGCAGAACAAGGCTGCTGACTTCCTGCTTTCTCAAAAGTAGCATTTACTAGATTAACATGAACGCTGGTGCAGGTTGTGCATGCAAAAAGAACACACACACACACACACACACAAAGATAAACTAAAGGCACTGTAGATTTCAAAGGCATGAACTTTGCTCCATACTTGGTAGCATAAGCCATTCTTTAACCTTCACGGCATCTGCAGAATTCCTTGACCCTAGAGTTGATCAGATGAAGCTTGACAATGCAAGAGGTGGCTGTCCATCCCGAGTCTAATCTTGCCTGACCACTTCTGCTATTCTTAGGACAAACCATTGTATCCTTAGGGAAAACCAGGGTCTGCTACAGAACTTCTTTAATGACCTCTCAGCAGTTTAGGCCGCAGCCGACAGGAGGGAGCCCGAGATGTGAGGCCCTTCCACAGAATCAGAATCAACCCAACGGCAACAGCTTGTCTTGCTGTTCAACTTTTTCTTGTCAGTTGCACGATGTTTGCAGAGCAGTGCTCCTTTTTGATGCTTCACGGTTTATCCCTATCTTGTTTCATCTCCTCCATTGCAACCTGTTAGCTCACTTCTTCTCTGCTTCTTTCCAATTTAACCCTTTTGAACTTGGTCCTTTGCCAAACAAAACAAACAAACCACAATCAGAGAGGGTAGTAAATGCTTGTCTATTCTTTTTTTTTTTTTTTTGCATCACTGCCTATGGTGGTCATGGGTGCCGTGCCGCTCCTGAGAGAGGCCGCTGGATTTGAACTGCCAAGCCCACGGGCTATAGTTCCGCACTCAACCACTTATGCCACCAGAGCTCAGCCCACTTCATCTATTCTTTCTCCTATCTCAAGCCTATAGGGACGTGAGTTCTGGATGCAGACTGATTCTGATTCCTCCATGCATTGGTGTGATGACAGGAACCTCTTTCCCTCTCTGTAAAATGGAGGTGACAGGAACATGTGAGGCTTGGTTGATGCTCAGAGGGAACAGTCCTGGTACCAACAGTAAGCACCAAGCTTGGCCCCACAGTACCACTTACAGATGTTGGGCCAGGCTGTAATTATGAGCTCCTTTTTATCTGAGAAGAAGCAGGTCTCCACAAGCTAACTCACTGGTACCAGGAAGGCCAAAGCTAAAGAGCCTTGGCCGGTCGGGAGCTTGAAGTCCACCATGCTCAGATGAGGACGAAAGGGCACAAGTGGCCATTACCTTTGGAGACAGGATTTGTGGATCAGCCATTCCTCTTTGTAATTGTTTTAAAAATCTTGTTAAAAAGTCAGAAATTACTAGAGAGAAAGTGAAAAAAGTAGGACATATTAACTCCTGGCCCCAAATACAAAGCAACCTTTGTTACCTATTTCTGCATGTGCCTTTCTGTGTATATTCAAGTATAGGTACATAACATATTCTGATATATGTGCATATATTACATATGCAGATTAATATGTAATACATGCATGCATGCTCTTAAAAATCACAAGTTGTATTTTCAGTATGTATTATTCCTAACTCTGTTTCACTTAATCATTTATCATGAAGATTGATTAATATATTTACATCTAGACTATTTCAGTCCTTTAAAATTGCTGCATTGATGTTCCAGTATAGGGTTTATCAGAATTGATCAAAACCAATCCCCTATGGATGGATATTTAGGCTGCTTCCATTTTTTGTGCCACTATAAGCAATGATGCAATGAATAGTTTTGCATATATTAGGGAGCTTCAGAAATTTTGAAGGAAGTAAAATGAAAAGATAATGATTTTTTCCCCATTTTTTAAAGCCACCTTATTTTTTAAAGGAATTGTTTATTGCTCACATGCATATACACAGAGATATATGTGATCATTTGCTATTTCTCACCTGTGCAATTCATTTATTATGTTTATGATGTTGTACAGAATCACCACTATCTTTTCCCACTTGTTGGAAGTTCAATGCCTCCCTAAGCAAGGACTCCCCCCACCCTGACAACTGCTAACACATTTTAGTTCTGATACATTGTCCATATATTTGTAAACATGTAAACATATATCTAGTGGGGTTCTTTTTAGAGATGCAGCTGCTGGCCTACAGATGTAATTTAAGAGTGTAACGGATATTGCCAAATTATCTTCCAAAAAAGGTTGTGTCAGTTTACACTCCTTCAGCATGGCCTTCTAGATTGAATTATGTCCCCTATGAAAAAGTGTTGTACATTGTAGCTTCTATGTGGATGGCTATAACCCCATTTGGGAATGGGTTGTATTTGCTATGCTAATGAAACAGGATTAGCATCAGGTTTGTCTTGACTCAATCTCCTTTTGCTACAGAGAAGAGATTGCATTAGTAAGTATGTGAAGGAGGTAGAGATGAGAGAGGAGATATACTATGCCACACGAAGACCACTCAGGGCAGAAGCTTGAAAAACAAAGACCTTCCTCTGAGCAGTACAGAGCGAACCCCATCTGTAAGCCAGCACTTTGGGTGTCCTGAACTGGGAGAGGATATGTTTCTTTTAGTTAAACCACCCCACTCGAGGTATTTCTGCACTGTAATAGCAGTACTAGTTACATGTGACCGGCATTTGGGGGGAGGGGGTGTCACTGCAACAGAGATCTAAAATCTGGAAGCAATTTTGGAATTGAGTTATGGGTAGACTTTAGATGAGTTTTAAAATGCCTAATAGTAACAGCCTAGATTTCCTTAAAGATATTATTAGTGGACTTATGGACATCAAAGGAAATCCCGATGAGGGTTCTGAAGGAAGAGAGGAGAGTTATAAAGTCTCTGTCATCATCGTGAATACATATGGTGCCAGCAATAGAATGTCATTAGAGCGTGGGCGTTTAATGTGCCTCTAATAAGACTTTACAAATAAACGATGAATATGTGATTGGACAATGGAGGAAAGCTGATGCCTTTTGTGCAGTGGCAGTGAACTTGTCTGAATGCCGTTCAAATATTTTTTTGAAAAAAAAACATTTTATTTGGGACTTACAGTGCTTATAACAATGCATACATCAGTTGTATCGAACATTTGTACAAATGTTGCCATCATACTTTTCTAAACATTTACTTTCGACTGAGCCCGTGGTGTCAGCTTCTTTTTCCCCCCACTGATTTTATTGGGGGCTTTTACAGCTCTTATAACATTCAATACATCAAGCATATTTGTACACATGTTCAAATGTTTTATTGAAGGTAGAACTTGAAAGTGAAGAACTTAGCTGCTGGAGACTTCTAAGTAAGAACTTAAAATCAATTGAGATAGATTTAAAAATAAACTGTGCAAATGAAAACAGCTTTGGAAAAAAATTGAACAATGAGTGGAAAAATTTGAACAAGTGGAAACAGTTTTGGGAAAATAAAGAGTTGGAAAATTCTATTGTACAAACGAAATACGCATATCCTAGAATTTCAACAAGGATGTGGCTGCACAATCTTTCTTAAAAAGATTCAGTTTATGACTAATGGCTCTTGCAAACTACTGCAGCAGAAAATCTGTCACTTAGTGGGAAAAAGACAGAGAAAAAGTGAAAGAGGAGAATGCCGCCTGACTCTTGATACTCTGCAGGCAGAAACAAGGAGGAAGAAGTTTCCTCTGATGTCCTAGAGAAGAGAGGACCACGTTGGGAGCAGCTTGGAGATCAGAAGACCTGTTGGAAGGAGCTTAAGAAGCAATCCTTTCCCAGTTTCACAGGAGGGGGGCCGCTCTCCTAGCTCTCAAAGGGCGGGGCCATCATTACCTAGGCTTTGAAGAGTCAGCTCTTCACCGATTGGTTGCAGAGAGTGGGGCTACTGTTAAGGTGTGCCAGAGGGATGGTGCCACTGCTCAAAACTGAGAAGGCAAGACTCCCAGGACAGAAAGGCGGAAGGAGGAGGCCTCCTTGCACTAAGGACATAGTGTCACCATTCCGATGGACAAGGTGAATGGGACTGCCCAAAGCTGAGGGAGCAGGGTTAGCTCACCGATGGACCTGGATGACGAAGCTGAAGCTCAGAATGGGGGGCCCTTCACCCAGAATCCAGAGAGGGTGGCCGCCCCACAGTCTGTGGGGCAGGGCCATTGCCTAGATGGTATCGGAGAGGAGATGATTGCTTTCAAACCTTGAGAGCTAGAATAGTTTAGTCTCCTGGATAGATTTGGCACCTATTATTCCTCGTTCCCTTCCAATTTCTATTACATGTAATGGAAATGTCTACCTTTTGCCCAGTCTATCACTGTAGCTATAGAAACAGATAACTTCACATTTTATAGACTCACAGATACAGAAAAAAATGTTGCTTCCAGTAGGAAAATCCATAAAGTCTCACCCATATTTAATTTAGATGATTCAGAAGATGAGATTTTGGACTTGACATTGACTTAGGGCTTTTGAGATGATGTGATGGGGAATATATTTGGTGGGGGTGGGGGTGAGGCAAAGAATGGATGCTATGAATTAAGTGGTATCTTCCCACTTAGTGTTGGAAATCTGACCCTCTCGCCTCACATGTATAGTCTCATCCTGGAATGGGTTATCTTAGTTTGTTAGTGAAGGATTACTGCAAGGTGTACTTTAAGTCAATCTTCAGATGTCAAGGAGATTAAGTAAGCAAGTGAAAGATGTGGGAGGGGGAAGAGAAATGTCAAGCCACATGAAGATTGCCCAGGAGCCTTCTAGCCTTCCTTCCAGCTGGCGAGACAGAACATTCTTCTCCTAGAGCTGGCACTCTGCATTCAGACTGAAAGCCTCCTACATCATGAGACCAAACATGGAAAAACATGCTCAGCATTTCTGAAACTGCAAGAGAAAAATTCAAGGACCAAGTTGGGTGGCAATATTAAATGAATTTATGGAAAAAATATTGAGTGGTGCATGAAGCATCAAAAGAAGATGTAAAGAATCCGACGAGTTACTGTCCTACAGAGAGCTAGTCCACATTCCACCACTTCAGGAGGTCGCATATGAGCAAGAACAAAATGGTGCTAAAGGTAGAAGTTGGAACTGCATTGGCTGCAATAGCCACAGAGAAGTCTCCTTCATAAATGGAAGCTCCCTTCCAAGGCACACTGTTTCGAGAAAGTTCCGTAGCATGACTTCTTTGGAGTTCTTACTCGTCAGGCCGAGTGTTCCGCTAATAGGCAAGGTCAAGAGCGTATTTATCAAGAGTCAGTTACTTTGCTCTGCCCTTAGCAAGCACAACAACCATCCTTAGCCCAGTCTCTTGCTTTCTCTTCGGAGCTTAACAAGAGAGATCAAAAGAGAAGAAAATGCAAGTGAGTAAGCAAACATGATCCCGATTCTGGACTGACTTAGAGTCATCCTTTCTCCTAAAAGTGATTCATAAAAGATGACACGTTTCGGGGGTAATAAAATCACCCCTTTCCAAAAAAGCTTCATTATCATAAAACAAAGCACCTTTTCAGTAGAGAGCTCTGAGTAATGTAGAATTTATGAAGAATGCTTATGAAGCACGCATTATTTTCAGTAGAGGGTTAACTCCTTGAAAAGACCACATGTGTTCATCCTGGTGTCCCCTGGGGTGAGCATGGTGACACATTTTGGGTATCAAATGGCAATTGGGTCAAGGAATAAGTGGAGCACTGGAAGGATTTGGGGGACACAGACATTAATTACAACCATGGTCGAAGCTCTTTCGTAGGCATCGCACTCATGTGTTTACTTTTCATTCGGGTCTCATGTCAACCTCTGTTCCGTATACGAAGCGTGTTTGGACCCCCGACTGTCTTGTCAGACATGTACAATAGATAATAATTTAACTCTTATTTATAGCTTGTCATGACTTCCCTTTGATCTAAGATAAACGTTAAGCTATCACATAAATTCATGGATGGACACGCTTTGCTGTGGGAGGAAAAGTCCAGGGAGTTCTTTGCAATAGCGTCGCCACAAAGTCACTCGGGCAGCTCCTCAGGGCCACTGAGAATTCGGGAAAGCGGTCACACCCGATCTACCCCCATGGTTTTGCAGGGAGACCCCCGGCCAAGGTGTGTGTTTCCAGCGGATTAGTGAGGCGTCGATGGCAACGGGGCAGATGCTTGTGGGGGCTGTTTGTTCCCGAGCCCTGCAGCTTTTCAATCACGCATCCATCCGCCCAATGACATCTGCGGGAACGGGAACTCAGCGAGCGGCCTGCCTTCTTTTTCTGTGCGTCTTCCCGAGTGTTCTGCCTCCGACGCGTTTTCTTCCTGTTACAGCCGACAACATCGGAGTGTTCCCTCTCTGAAAGGTTAACAGCTGATCCAGTGCCCGGCATTCACAGATCTTACTGAACTTCTCAGGGGAAGCTCTGAGCCTCTCTGGTTTTCTGTGCTTCCTGGGGTGAAGTGGTTTGCTGGAGCAATTTCCTCTGAAGGTTGTAACTGATCAAAAGGACAAAAAAACAAACAAGCAAGCAAGAAAACAAACAAACAAACAACAACAACAAAGGACCTCAGAGCAAAGCAGTTTAGGAAATAGGCCAGGGCGTAGGTCCAGGGAGTGTCAAAGCAGCCGGCTCACACCTCGGTGGCCGGGTTCCCTCGGCGGCATCACAATCCGGAGCTGTCAGCCTGGGGCAGGGCCTGTTCCTTCTCCACAGCGCCGTGTGTGCGCACACCCGTTGGTCTGGGAGCAGAAAGCAGGAAGGAGCGGCTCTGTCGCAGGAGAGGAAGTGACTCAGCCGCACCAACACTAAGCTGATTCCCTGGAACTTCTCTGAGGCTGATACAGGGCTATCTCGGAGGACCCTTTGACCCCAGAGGTCTTTGTCCCAGTGTGACAAAAAGTTAACAAAGAATGGCACGTGTTTCGACACCCCGTCTCAGGGAATGGTGTGCATTTCTTTCTGATGGAAACGGCGGTTCTCCTCGGAATGCTTCCAGTCCCTTTTCTGGACTGAATTAGTTCACCCCTCACGACCCCTAGGAGAGGTGGTTTATCCCTCTCTCAGAAAACCCCAAACAAAAGCAAAAACAAAAAAACTGCATTGCCATTGAGTTGATGTCAACTCATAGCTGCCCTGCAGGAGAAGGTAAAATCCTTCCATGGGAGTTTCTGAAACTGTAACATGTTACCGGCAGACATGTAACATGACTGCTTCAGATCTACGGGTGGTTTCAAACTACTGATCTTGGCATTAGCAACCCAAATTGTAACCACTACGCCACCAGACAGCAGCCCCTATGGATTTTCTTTATCAGAGGCCTGGAAGAGTAACCATGGGGCTGCAAAGGAGGGAGCAGGGTGGACAGTGGTGGGTATATGTAGCAAAAACTCACGCTTGTGTGTTACTTTATATAAATTGAGAAAACCTCAAACCTGCCCAGCCAGCTCCCAGTCATGATACTGCCTCCTGGGAAAACCCAGAGTCCACGGCGAAATGATTTCATCTGGGGTTTCCTCACACACCAGGGGTGGCAGGGGTCCCACTGCTCCTGTTCAGAACTCCCTGTTTGGCAGTCTATGACCTGGCTGCCTTCATAGGCTGTTGGGGTTGGAAGACGGGACCTTAGAAGTCTTTCAGAGCAAAGGATGCATGAGAGGGAAGATAGGGAAAAACCCCAACTGTGATGGCTGCTCAGGAACCTGAGGTGAGACTGCTGTTTCTTTAAGAATGAGGGCTTGTGCTAGACCAGGAGGATGTACACTGGAGTTGGAAACATGGGGAATTCAGGACAGATGATTCCTTTGGGACCAGCGGTGGCTGTGGTGATACCGGGAGGGTGGAGTGGAAGGTGGTAACCAATTGCGGGGATCTACCTATGATCTCTCTGGAATATGGACAGTGGGGAAGTGGATGAAGGGACACAGTAGACTGAGTAGGATATGAAAAAGTAATAACAATGTGTAAATTATTAAGGGGGATGGGAAGGGGAGGAAGGGGAAATATGAGAAGCTGGTACTGGGGGCCTAAGCTGGTACTGGGGGCCATCATTCGGGGGTAATGATGGCAACAGGTGTGCAAAATGTGGCCTGCATGCAATTGACATGTGTGTTGATTGTGATGAGAGTTGTATGGGTCCCCAAATGGAATGATTTTTTTAAAAAGGGGGAAAGAGGAGCTTATACCAAGGGCTCAAGTAGAAAATATTTGGAAATGAAGATGACAACATGTGTACAAATGGGCTTGATACAAAGGATGTATCGAATGTTATAAGAGCCCAATAAAATTATTGGGGGGGGAAATGAAAGCTTGTGTAGCTGAGGGAGCAGGTCATTCTCTGCTATTTTCACATTCTTTTTGTTTGGAGATGTACATAAGGTGTACCATTTCAAATGTTTCTAAAACATAAACAGAGATCATTATAGGTCTCTAGTAAAAGTCATAAACAGGTTGACAGCTCAAAGAAGACAGTCTAAATTCTCGGTGGTTCTCAGCCCTTTGGGGGTCCAACAACCCTTTCACAAGGGTTGCCTGATTCATAACAGTCGCAAAAGGACAGTTTTGAATAGCAACGAAAATAATATTATGGGTGGGGGTCACCACCACATGAGGCACTGTATGAAAGGGTCACGGAGTGAGGAAGGTGGAGAACCCCTGGTAGGAAGAAGAGAACACGACTGACTCAGCTGGGGACTGTTTGAACTCTTGCTCCCCAGCCAGCCCTCAGTGTCCGGGGACCCTACGTCTGTGAATTTGCCTGCGCAAGCCGTCCAAATGTGTGGCTGTCATGTTGATTCTGACTCTGATGACCCTGCTGCCATGAGCAGAGCTGCCCCACAGGCTTACCAGACTGTCATTCTCTGTGAAAGCAGAGAGCCGCATCCTTCTCTCACAGAGCAGCTGTGTGTGTGGGGATGGCTGACCTTCGGGTTGGACATGAATCTGCCCGCTTGCTAAAGTGTATTTGTGGCCCTAAGGTCAATGCTCACGGTCCTTTGGTGATCACAGAGGCGTGGAGCTGTAGAGGTGTGAAAAGGTGAATTACAGACGCATACGGTTCCACCCGAGGCTGCAGAAGGTCAAAGGAAGCAGCACTCTGCCTGCTCTCTTCAACTCTCACCCTCTGTCTCGTGCATTTTGATTGGCAGAGGAGCCCCAGTGGGGTAGTGGTTATGTGTTAGGCGGTTAGCTAAAAGGTTGGCAGTTTGAAACCACCAGCCACTCTGCAGGAGAAAAGATGAGGCTTCCTCTTCTTTTAACGAGTACACTCTCAGAAGCCCACAGGGGTAGCTCTACCCTGGGCTCCAGGATCGCTGTGAGTCGGAATTGAGTCGAGAGTGAGTTTGGTTTTCATTGACAGCTCTACTGCGCGTAACCTTACCTCCCTTTCCGTCCTCCCCTCTTCCCCCCCCCCCCACAAAGTGATCAAGGTCTGAAGGGGTCTAGGTCTCCTGAGGGCAGGCAGGTGTACTGTACCTTACGTCGGAAACACCTGTATTAGGGGAGCTGCAGTGCTGTTGACCATGAGGTCAGTGCTAACAAGTCACCAACATTTCCTAAGTGCCTTTGAACAAAAGCACACGGAAAGCAAACCATGTCCCCATCAGTTGATAGGGATGCTGCCGCCAGAGGCTTGCGGGAACCTCACCCTGCATTTCCCTCGGGACAGCGAGTTCAGCATTTGCTCATTCAGTGCTCACATCAATAGAATGTAAGTACTGGCTAGAATGAGGACTGATGACGCTTCTGTCAGAGTCATTGTGGTTCATGTTTGCAGTTTGGATTTAATAACAGATGCCCACAATCCCTCTGGCACAGGTAGCTATCCAGGAAGCTCCCGGGATTAAGTACATCTTAATGGACTTGTTTTCCTGGACACATGAGCAGCTAGGTGCTTGTTTGGGGCTTGATTCATGAGTGTCCCAGGCATGCATTCACTTGGTTCAGATTTGCCTGGCCTGTTTCTCTTTCTCAGTTCACCTTCCCGACAGCACTCCACAGTGACGCAGACCATGGAAGGGTACAGAATCTCAGTCATCTCTGATTGGCAAACTTGCCCTATATTGAAAAATGGTGTTGCCCAAATGCCCACCAACCTTTTGACTACAAGCCATAGCCAGGAGTTGAATGTTTATGCCGATAACCCCTCCCCAACAAAAGACTAAATTTGTAAACGGAGCATCTAGCTTCTCTGAAAAACACCGGTAGCGGTTGCTATGGAGCAATTCTGAGTCATGATGACTCTGTGTATGTCGCATGACAACAGCTGTTCCCCGAAGGTCCTGCACTGGCTAACGTTCTTGGACACAGATCACCAGGCCTTCTGAGTGAACTTGATGCTGTCTTGTGCATTCACTGTTCGGTCTTAGGAAATGAAGCCATAGCCAACACCGTATCACAGCACCCAGCCCCTGCAGCCATAAGGCTCGATCGTCTTTGCTCTTATGGCTCTGAAGAATTGTGGCAAGAAAAGGCCCATCCAAGTCTCTGTCATCCCACAACAAAAGACTCCATTAAAAAAATCAACAAAGAGGCAACAAACTGGGAAAGAATTCAGTAGTAAGGCATCAGATAAAGGGCTAATTGCCAAAATCTACAGATAATGGCATCATCGTAACAAGAAAAAGACACAGAATCCAATCAGAAAGAGGCACAGGACATGAGTAGGTAATATACCAAAGGCGACAGAAAGGTGGCCAACGAGCAAAGGAAGAAGCATTCGAGGTCACTAGCAGTAAGAGAAATACGAATCAATACAACTATGAGCTGTTGTCTCACACTGACCCTGTTGACAAAATTCATTAAAAAAGAAAGTAACATTCTGGAGAGAATGCAGAGAGGTGGAAACACTTGCACATTGTTGGTGGAACTGTAGAGTTGTACAACCATTAGGGAAATTGTTGTGGCATTTCCTTAAACAAGGGCAAATCCAAGGACCTTATGATCCAGCAGTCTCTCTAATGGGTACCTACTCTAAAGAAATTAAGAATATAGCATGGACAAACATATGTACACTTATGTTTATTGAAGCAATTTCCACAATAGCAAAAACATAGAAATAGCAACAAAAGCCTGTTACACTCTGGTACACTCATACTATGGAATCTATGCATCAATAATAATAGTAATAATAATAATAATAAAGTGACAGCTCTCTTAAACACCAGAAGACATGGACTAAAGTAGAGAATATTATGCTTAGTAAACTCAGTCACCATTGTTACAAGGCAAAAAGAAGAAGAAGAAGAAATGTAGCTTATACAACCACAGACAACTACAAAAGGACAGAGTAGTACCAGAGAGAGGGGAGAGCAGGAGGGGGCAACAATGAAGGGTTTAACTTGAAAACACACAAACACTGACCAAATAAATACAGTCAACATTGTTTCATGAAAACAACAAAACAAATCCCCTCCAGAATTTATTGATTAGTCTGAGATCTATAGATGTGTCTGAGTGGCTGGGAAAGGAGAAACAGTGGAACTGAAGTGGAGTGGGAGTCCACGTTCCTGACATACAAACTGAGTTCAAACATCAAGCAAAACAAGCTTCTATCTACGAGTAGCCAACGGAGCCCCAGAAGCTGGCTGGGTGGTCCTCTGTGGTCCGTATTTCATCCTCCTTCTCATTTTTTCTGAGACAGTCACACGGGGTGACCGGCTGGGACCTCAGGGAGTGACTGTGTGTTGCTGTCTTGGATTGGTCTGGCCCAATTCTTTTCTCTCCACTTCAGCAGGAGCCAAGGAGAAGGTGTCTTGTGGAGGCAGGGAGGACGCCATTCTCCCCACATGCCTCCCCTGCTCTCTGGGCTGTTCTTTCCCTTCCTCTGCCCAAACCCACAGGGTCTAATGGACGCCCGACAGAGCTTATTACCAAGTTGGCTTCCTCAGTGACAGCTTAATGAAAGGGGACCTGCCACCTCGCCTTGCTTCGCCCCGTTCATTCCCTGAGCTCCTGCTCCACCCGCTGTTGAAGGGTACCGTGTGCCCTTGCCACTGCTGGACTGTGGGAAACTGGGAATTATTGATCGTCCAACATTAACTCCCCGAGCTGAACTTGTCTAAATCCGTCGGTCTCTGGCACTTTAGTAGCTATTTGTTTTCTCATCCCTGAAATGTACTTCCTGCCTGATCCCACTCTGCCGTCTCCACTGGATATAATTTGTTTCTCCAACGGGGGGGGGGGGTGGGTGCCCATTGCAAAGAAAGAAAATGGCCGGCTGGGGGCAGGCACCGGGAGTGGGAGGCCAGGGAGAGGGAGCCTGGACCACTTGGGAAACTTCCAGCTGAAGAGAGAAATCTACCAGCCAGAGGCCCAGGGTGGCTCTCTGCAGCATCCAGGGATGATGCAGCCTCCTGTTCATAGGGGGTCTAGCTTGTGCAACCTATTTCTGAGCAATCTGTTTCCCTCATCTGATGCAGCAGTTGACTTTGAAGTCTTTGAGCGCTTCTGTGAGATGACTGGTGGACAGACATTCTAGGGAAACAGAGTTGTTCTTTAAGATAATCTGAGAACCAGTCATCATTCACCAGAATCATTTATACTACAGTGCCAAGCAAGCAACCTGACTTCGTTTTATGGACTTAACTGTGTTTGTTTCTGTTACTTATGGCATTAAAAGGAATCATTGACGAAAGCTTGGTCTGTCATCCAAAAGCGTGCCAACGGCTCAGGTCATTGGCACTGGGGGAGCATTGTGGTACCCAGTTTTGACACACACTCTCTTCAATGAGGACTATGACTCCCCCTTCACAGAGAAAGCAGGATCCCACATGGATCCTGGCCTTCTGTCAGGCACGAGTTCTGACAAGGTCACTGTCATGGAACCTCACAGCAACCGCAGCTTCTGGTTACAGATGAACTTCCTGTGATTCTTTCCCTGTGACATGTAAAGCGTCACTTGAGCGGGATGTTGTCCCTACGGGTTAGATTGCTGCTCGTGTTGTCGTTAGTGGTCAGTTTCATACACAGGAGGATGCTAAGTGGCCTGGTCTGGCTGGGGGCAGCCTTAGGATCAGTCTGGGTGGGGCTATTATATCGTCTCGGATTTTCTTGGCTGCTCTTCAGCAGCAGGTCCTTGGGCCCTTCCTCCCTTCCTTTGGAAGCCCCGTCATTGCTGCAGCACACACATTTGCACAGACAGGGTGGCGGGTGCCCCGAGTAGAGGGAGAGGATCCTCCCACTGAAGCACCCTCCGTCTGTGTCTCTTTCGTCCCAGGAATGAGAAGAGCTAATGCTTATTGAGCAAGAGCCAGACTTTGCTGGTTCCAAAAGGAACTTACCACTTTGAGGGGGCTGTTTTACACCCTCTAATGGGTGAACTGTGGACCTGTCACCCCATCCTAATATTTGCAAACTCCCCCGGTGGGACCTGTAAATAGAACGGGTTCTCATGGCACGGGCAGAAAAGGGACAGAACGGTGACAGGCTGCTCAGGCCCTGGTTTCCATTGAGGCCAAGGAATTGATCAGTCTCAATCTTGGGGAAAAGGCCGTGAATCTGTTATCTTCCAATCTTGTTCAAGAAACAGTCAGGATAAACAATGCAAACATATTTTAAAGTCAAAGAGCAAGAACACTGAATGATTCTCTCAGGGGGAGGGTAGGCCCATTGCCCCTCATGAAGTCGCTTCTGAAAATAGCCTATCCACTTCTGCATAGTGTTTCCACCACCCGCCTATCAGGTCATCAGCTCATGGTGACTTGTGGGCTGCTGGGCTGCCTTGAGCTCTGCCCCTCGAATTCCAAACACCAGCAGGGGCACCATGGCAGACGAGTGTCAGTGACTCTTTCAGATGGAGAAAGACTAGGAAGAAAGGCCTGGTGATCTGCTTCTGAAAACTAGCCAATGAACCTACTGTAGATACTGACAGCTTCAGTGCTGGCAGATGAGCCCCTAGTTTGAAAGGCACTGAAAATCCACAGAGTGGCTGCCACCACAGACTTGTGTCTGTCAGTAATCCTTGTGACAGTGTAGGCTTGGGAACACTTTGTCCTATTATTATACATAGGGCAACCCCCACAAACTCCAACCTGGTGCTCATTGGAGTGTCTACCCTTTAATGAACATCTGTCAAACCCAGCATGTTGCCCACAGGCTCAGTCATGGCCTGGTGGCTTGACTCCCTGAAGTGAAACAATCTCTTTGGGGGTATTATTTTTTCTTCTTTTTTTCTTTCTTTCTTTCTCTCTCTCTTTCTTTCGTTCTTTCTGACTTTTCATCTCCCCCCTTTCACTTTCTTCCCATCCTCCCCACTCCCCTACCCCCTGCTTTTCTTCTCCCCGCCCGTGGAAAGCTCTTTTCCCTCCCTGTGACCTAAAGCTGGAGCTCCTGGTTCTGCCAGAGGCGGCAGTGGTAGAGTGGGTCAGAACCTGAATTTGGATAAGGAAGTCATGAGTTTGCGTCTGGCAATTCCACAGACTCCGTAGACCTTGGGGATAACACTCATTCATCTGTCAAAACATCAGCATCGAGAGGTTTCTCTTGTGCTGCAGTTGCGAGGTACGTGTGGTAGAGCATGGAAAGATTTCTAGAAAGGCCTTTCAGCATTGTGGGGGTGGGGCCTGGGACGTCAGATAGCCTGGGTTTGAATCCTGGCTCAAGTGTTATTTCCTGGGCTAGACCACTTAATCAGATTCCTGATCTGATAAATGGGACGATAAAGTTAATACCACCTCGGGCTTTTGTGAGTTAATCTGAGTTTGGAAAAGTTATCATGACCTAATGTGGACAGGTCTCAAATCATATCCCCAGTTTTATTTGTCACGCTTGGGTTTTATTTTATTTTCTACCTACAAGGTGTTTCCACTGGGATATATTTACTGTGCCCTAAATCGCTACGTCTAAAATAGACCTCGGTTTCCCTCCAAATCTCCACAGCTGCTCAATTCTGTCATGACCAGTGAGGACAACCCTTGGTCCTAGTTACCAGCGCTCTAATTCTCATGCTGACTGACTCCACTCTTCCCTGAGGCCCTCCTCGTCCAACACATCCACATGACACACAAGTTCAAACACCCCCAAGCCTAGTGGAAGCAGCCGGGGTGGTGCTCTCTATGCTGAGAAAATGACTATGGGACTCAGCTACCCATTCAGCTCAAAGCACTGACCACCTCACCTGTTGGAGACCCCAGTTGTGGTGGTGGTTGCCATCGGCTTGGAAGAGGCAACGAGTGTTGTGCTTCATGGATTGTGAACCTCAGCACAGCCCACACTGAAACCTCATCACGACTGCGGGGCTTGGCCAGCCCCTCTGGATTATATGTCCGACGCATCTCCTTCGCAGGCCTGAGAGTGGAATGGGACGGAAGGTTTACCTTGGCATTTATCTGTGTAGCTGTTTGAATAGTGTTGGCGTCCTCTCTGGACTGGGAAGGCAGGGATTATGTCCGTTAGTGTTGCTGCTTGTGCACACTGATTCAGACCCCCAGCAATGCAGCAGGACAGAGTGGAACTGCCCCAGACATTTTCCTAGACGATTATCTGCGAGGGGAAAATGTGGGGCTGTCTGCTCCCAGGAATGTCCTGTCTCAGAAACCCTAGAGAGAGTTGGAATGGGCTAGGTGGCCGTGGGTTGGGTTAGGTTTGGAGTCCTTACTAAAAAGAGTCGGCTGTCAGCTCTGTTCTCCTCTGGAGTCATTGATGAGCTGGAATGGCTGACCTTTCACCTGGCTGCCGAGAGCTTAACCTTTGTGCCACCAGGACGCCTTCTGTCCATGACTGTTCCTACGGCATTCTCTGGACCAAGCAGAATAAAGGAAATGGCTCTGGGTGTGTAGGAAAAGCCTCAAAACTCACCGCCATCCCATCCTTGCTGATTCATTGCAAGCTTAGAGAGCAGGGCACAACTGCCCCTGTGCGTTTCCCAGACTCTTTCTCACTTTTTAAAAAGTTTTATTGGCATATAATGCACGTAGCATATAATCCAACAACAATCATTTTCAAAAGAGTTGTACAGAGACTGTCACTCTTCTTTTTTAAAAAGTCATTTTATTGGGGGGGGGGGAACAGATCTTACAAATCTTATAACAATCCGTCATTCAATTGTATTAAGCACAATAGTTGCCATCAACATTTCCAAAATATTTTTTTTCCTACTTGAGCCTTTGGTAGCAGATCCTCTTTGTGACCCCTCTCCCCCTCCCCTGCCACCCTTGTGAATCCTTGATGAGGCATAAATTATTGTTGTTAGTTCATATCTCACCCTGTCCGTGGCAGGGACCGTACTCTTTACAGGGGATAGACAGCCTCATCCGTCTCCAGAGAAGGTGCTGGTTTCCTGCCCGACGACAGGTGACTTCCTAGGCTGCCAAGGTCACGAGAGACTAAGAACGAGGGTTATGGCAAGGGCTTCTCAGCATTCAGCAGACACCCCAGGTTTCAAAGTCTTCGGGCCCCTGAGAAGGATGCCCCTTCAGCTGGCCAGAAACCCTTCCAGCAGCCGAATGATGAAGAGCCAAAGTCTGGATGTTCAAACCTGCCCTGTCACTTATTAGCGGGGGTGCACGGAGTTACGTTACTCCTTCCAACCACAGTTCCTTTCATCTTTAAACTGTTTAACGGACTTGATCTCTCTGAGTTGTGGGAGATTTCTGTTACGGTTGTAACATTCGTCTTCTAGTAGCTATAAAATAAAAAAAAGTAGTATTTACTATTCACCATGTGTTTCTGCTGGGGCTTCCATAGAAGATGCTTTGATCTTCCTGTGCAACTATGTTGCTGTCGTCATTCTTGCTTGGTCTTTATAGCAAGCTTGTTGGAAATCAAAATCACTTTTCAGGTTTATCAAAGCATCCTTGCTGATGTAGACCCTAATTGAGAGTCACACTGACAAAAACCTTCAACCACGTGGCCTGCCTGGTAAGCGTTGTTCTCCAGGAACTGTCTCCGTTTGGATGTGTGATGTCACAGAGGTACTAGTGAGAGAGGCAGAATGGAATATAGGGTCTGAAGCTGACATCTTGGGGTTCCAGATTCGTGGGCCGTGGGAGTTCCTGCAGGGCTGTAGGGAAGTGTGTGTTGAGCGGGAATTCCACTGGACTGTGCCAGAAGACACGGGCAGATTGCCAGGCTGGGATAGGGCGGAAGTAAATCCTTTGGCTCTTGCTCTCGCGAACTCTGCTCAATGCCACAGCCACCGCCGTCGACTCAATTCTGACTCATCAAGGCTATCAAGACAGATGGTGAAACACTGTTAAGGAAGTGAGGCTGTGGGTGGATCCACAGGAAGGAAAGGAAGGGACTAGCTCTGCTGCGGCTGCTTCTGACATCGGTTGAAAGGGTCCTTGGAGGAGCAGGTATTGGGCATGCGTGCGTGCGTGCGTGCGTGCGTGCGTGCGAGCCAGCATAACAGACTGCAGGACAGAGTCTTCTGGGTCGTTTCTCTGGGTTGTCCTAACTGCGCACCAGAGCAGAACATTAGGCTCAGAGAAGAACATCCAGGCTCTACCCCTCTCTCTACGACCTGTGCCAGCTCGATCGCACCCGCTCGATTTGCCACAGGAAGCATACTGCCCACCCTCACAATCCGTAAAGCTGTGGTGTCTGTTTTAAATAAAGTAGCTAAAAAATTGGAAACGATGTAAAACACAAGGCGTTTTGTTAAAGTCATAATGTACATTTGCCTGAAGTTTATCCTTTATTTGGCTCATTGCATTTTTTTTGATGTCTCAAAAATTGTCCAAATTGGACCCTTCCTTCTGAGAAATGCTTACCAAATACTGAGGTCATTTACAAAACAGCTGGGTGCATGCAGAGCTCAGCTTGGGGCTGCGAAGGTGCCCTCAATGCCCTTCCAGAGACACCCACCTCCCTTCCCAGAGGTCCTGCGTGGAACTGTCAAAGTTGTCGATGGGTGTGAGGGCACAAATTTACAAGGTGGAGGGAGTTCCGCTTTTTTCCCCCTTTGTTTTGTTTTGTTGTTCCTAAGGGCACTCTGATGCCTGATTAGACTCAGGAAGTTCTCACGATCACTTTTCTTATATTCCACCACACTCTCTGCCATCAAGTCCATCTTGAACCCAAACCCCTGTAGGATAGGGCAGCGCTGCCCCTGTGCATTTCTGAGACTGTAGAGTCTTGACTTTCTCTCAGGAAGCGGCAGGTGGTTTCCAACTGCTGACCTGGAATGCATAGCTGCTGTGTCACCAGAGTGCTCTCTCTCTCTCTCTCTCTCTCTCTCTCTATATATATATATATATATATATATATATATTCTATTCACATTACTCACTATCTTGATTTATGCATATGCATGCATACCTATATTTTTCCTAGAGAGGAACCCTGGTGGTGTACTGGTTATGTGTTGGCCTGCTAACTACAAGGTGAGCAGTTCGAAACTACCAGCCACTCCCAAAAGAGAAAGATTGGACTTTCCACTCCTGGAAAGAACTATAGTCTCAGACAAGGGCCAGGCTACCCTATCTTACAGCGGCAGTGAGTTTGGGTGGCTGTGCCCATTTTTCCTGACCAATGTACCCCATGCACAGCCACCCGTAGCCTGTAAGAGAAGGTTTGCATGTCACCACGATGCTAAGCAGGTTTCAGTGGGACTTCTAGACTAAAGCCAGACTAGGAAGAAAGAATGAGCGTCTGTTCCAGATCATCAGTTCATGAAAACTTGACATTGCTCAATCATCCAATCTGCATCTGCCAGGACGATGGCAAAGGAGCGCGCAGCGTCTTGCTTTGCTGTGCCTGAGGTCCCCAGGAATTGGTGAGCCCTTGCCGAAAACTTTCCTTGAGACCACTGCTTTTGATTTCGATTTGAATCACAAATGTGCAAACACCCTCCCATCTGAGAACACAGTCAACACATGCTGCCAGCTGCCCAGCCTGCATGTGGTCCAGACTTCCTACTCCCAGTCCTGTTGGAGACAAGGAAGAAATACGAGAGTCCATGTGGGATACAAGGAACGCAGGTGGTGTGGTAGGTTACGTGCTGGGCTGCTGACTGCAGGACGAGCGGGTCAAGCCCATCCCAGCCACGCAGAGGGAGAGAGATGAGGTTGTCTGTTTCCATAAAGATTTGCAGCCTTGGAAACCCTGGTGGAGCTCTTCTCTGCCCTCGGGGGTCGCTCTGGCTAACACTCTGGGCTGCTAATCCAACTGTTGGAAGCTTGAGTCCAACTAGAGACGCACGTCATTGGAAACACAGTGGGGCACAGGACTGAGCTGATCCACACGGGCTGCCCAGGGCAACACATTGACTCAGCAATAGTGATCTTACCTGAACTCAGTGGGATGGGGAGGATGGAGCCCAGAGATATTTTGAAGCCGGAATCAATACTTTCCCTTCAAATATATCCTCAGAGGGTGACTTTAAAAGACTGAGATGTGGTGACCTGCAGATTTGATCACTGGGCAGCTTTCTTTATTGCTCAGTGTGATGGCCCTAGGATGTCACACCGTTGGTTCCTGGGAATCTCCTTCTCCCTTAGCAGATCAATAGGGTGCCCCACAGCGGGACCACAGTTCGCTTCCTATTTCTGTGTCCACACCTCCGGGAGCAATCTGGATGGTTGGTGGGCTTTGTATGTTGTCAGTGCGGCTACAAGCTCTCCAGGGGTGACCCCCTGCACCCACAGTGTTTCCCCTACCAACATCTGGGACAGACCTTGGGCATGGTCCCAATCTTCCAAGCTCCCCAATGGGAATCCTGATGGTCTAATTTTCTGGTGGCGGTTGGCTCCCTATGAGTATTAAGGCTCCTTGGAATGTGGACGGGGGCCCCCACACCCATAGACTTCAGCTTCCTCTGGCGGTTGCATCACCCCTTCCGCCCAATCTCTTCACCTGAGTGTCCGAAGTAGTCAGAGGGGCGACGGGCAGGCAGGGTGTGGCCCTATGGGCAGGCAGGCAGGCGTGTGGGAGATGTGTCATGCTCTGTGGTTGATGATGGTCTGGGTGCCCACATCCTGTTAGTCGGCCCGCCTGCCAAGCCCTCACAAATATTGGCCCCAATTTTCCTAGGTGCAGGCCTCTCCCTGTTTATAGGTTGGGCACCCTCCGGAAGTAGAGGTGCAAACACCTCCAGCCAAAAGCCGTTGGCAGAAAAGTTTCCACTTCCGGGTAGGAGATGGCTCACCCAGGAATCTGTGCCAAGTAGAGGTGGCGGCAGCGATGGCAATGATGCATTGTCCTTTGTGCCCAGTAGAGGTGGTGGCAGCGATGGACGGCAATGACGGGCTGTTCAAGACTTGCCAAGGCCTCCGTCCCTAGACTCTTCAGCTCACAGGAGCATCAGTGGTTCCCGGGAGCCGAGAACCCGGGGCTTGGAGTAACAGATAGCTCACCTCCACTCCCTCTCTTATCACATAGCTGCTCTTGGGGAAGTTGCCGCTAAGCCCCCGTTTTCTTATTTGTAAACTAGTGACTGTCCAAGCACCCAGTCCCTGGGATAGTTAGGGTAAGGGGAGCAAATGCAGGCACAACGTAAGAGCTCACTGCCTGTCTCTAGAGTGGTGTAGTGGTTACACGCGTGGGGCTGCGAGCTGCCAAAGCAGCAGTGTGGAGACACCAGCCCCTCTGAGCGAGGGAGATGGGCCTTGGACTTCGGTCAAGAGTGGCCATCTCAGAAACCTACAGGGGCAGTTCTACCCTGTCCTACAGGGTCACCATGAGTCAGCATGGACTTAAGGGCAGTGAGTTTGGTTTGGGGATTTTTATTTGTGGTCCGCATTCTCTGATGTCTGTAGGTGGTGGCAGGTCACAGCCGATGACACAAGTGCTGTAGCATTCGCCTGGTCCCCGAGCTCTACAACTCAGTGCCATCGAGTCAATCCTGACACCGAGTGACCCCCTGGGCAGAGTAGAACCGTACCTTGTGACTTCCTGAGGATGAAAATCTTTGCAGGAGCAAAGAGACCTCCTCTTCCTTCTGCTGAGCAGCTGGTGAGTTCGAACTGCAGACCTTGTGGTTAGCAGCTAAACACACAGCCCACTATGCCACCAGGGCTCCTGAGTCCCAAGTCCAGAGACTAGATCATTGATCACACCAGTTCTCTGTTCACCTTGGGCAGAGTTTGCAAACTGGAGGCCCCTGACATGAGGAACGTGTTTCATTTAAATATCTCAAAGTCATACAGCATCTATAAATTGGGGAACTTACAAATAGATATCTTGATTTCTTTTAAAATACCAGAAGCTTTGGTCACACTGAGCCTGATGCCTCCTTCTCGGGGATGGTGGGGGGGGGGGGTGGAGGGACTTGAGGAGGGGAAGAGGCAGGATCTGTTCCATCTGTCACAGATCTCAGTGGCACACACTGTCTGCACTCCCATCACTTGCCTGGTCTTGGTGGGAATCTCAATCCGAGCTCTAGAGTTTGGGATGGTCACTCCTATAATGATATACTGCCCCCCCCCAAAGCCCCCACATTCATTGACATCAGGTCAAATTCTGATTCATAGTAGAACTTTCTCATAAACTTTCAAATGCTGTGATCCATAAGGCACAGATTGCCGAATCATTCTCTGGTCGACCGATGGGTGTATTCCTTCCCGTTATGAAACCCCAAACCAAGCCACCAAGTCTGTTCCAACTCACATGGAGCCTGTGGACCAGAGCAGAACTGCTCTTCAGGGTTGAGGAGACCATCACTCTCCTGAGGAGCCGGTGGATTGGAACTGTTGACCTTGAGCAGTCCAGGGCTTCCCCTGTGGTGCCCCCCCAGGACTCTGCCCTTCTATGGCAATTAAGTTAGAAGTTTACCGAGCAGACCTCTGTGATCAATGTCTACTGCCACAAGGAACGAGGAGAAACAAGGGGAGTCAACTCAGCTCTGAACAAGATATCTGCACTCGATGCCACGTACAGCTTGTGTTGTTTAATTGTCACACTTCCTGTGAGGCAAAGACTATCCCTGTGTTAACCAGTTGCCATCAAGCCCACGTGTGTGAAAGTGATCAGCGCTCCTTGGTTCTTCTGTTTTCAGAAACCCATGACCATGTCTTTCTGCCATGGAAGCTCTCAGTGATCTCAAACCGCCCACCCTGGTAAGCAGTTGATGGAGTTACTGGTTGCTACCACCTCGGGGTTATTATCTGCATGCTAGTTACAGATGGATGAATAACTAGCGTAAGATCACACCGCTGCAAGGTCACACAACCGTGAAGGTTCGGGAGCTGGTATTTGAGGCTGGGTCTGTAGGACCCTGAACTCATTTCTATCAAGTGCCAGTGCATCACCAAACCCCGTTTGTCCGCCATGACTTGTGCCCATGACCAAGAAATCCGTGTATCAGGGATTGTGGTGGCTTCGCAGCAAAGGCTTCTCCTCGATGTTTGGTTGTTGTTCATGGTCTTCAGGTCAGCTTCTCGGGAGAGGAAGGACCAGGACCATGGCTTGCGAGTGTCCGACTCTGTTTATTATTCTCCAGTTGGAGTCAGCTCCTCCCACGCTGGCCACCTCCCTGCCCATTCCTGTGTTTATTCCCTGAAGGACAGACACAGTCCAACCCAAAGGGCACCTTTGACCCTTCAGGAATGGCTCTATGATTGGCTGTGTTGCCAAATGCTCCGGGGGCAGGGTCATGAGCCTCCAGAGTCAGACCCCACATTACCTGTCTGACGGCGGCTCCACATCGCACGCACTTCTGGAAAGTCAGAGAAAACGTCAGGTAGGGATTGAGCAAACAGAAACAGGATGTGCTCCACACCAACAGTAATTACCTGGCTGGTGTTGGAACTGGTAATGAGGTAGGCGAATGCACACACTAGAAATGCCTTCGGTTGGCTGCTGGGCTGCTGCTCCTCTGGCCTGGATAAATATTTTGCAGTAGTTACCTGGGTGAAAACCAACTTCCTGTAAAGGGTTGATGGAAAAAAAAATTCATAACAAGGCCTCTTGTGGGCCGAGTGTTCTGCACTATGTAATTATTTCTCAATTAATGATGTCAAGTCTACTTTATGTTGCGGGAAGGTTCAGAAGACAAGTCTCTGGGAAGAGTGCTGCCAAACTGTTGTTGGGGACAGTAATGAATGTCATGGAATAGTTGGTGTGGAAACTGTTGAATGAGAAGTTAATTTGCTGTGTAAACTTTCATATAAGACACAATAATAAAAAAGGGGTCAATTCTTATCGATCCAGGAATATTTCAATTTGTCCAATGATTGCCCCATAATTCCAAAGGTGAGAGCCACTTGTTCCTCTTCTCTAAAAAACAATCCACAGCTAAAGAAACCTCCTTCAACCAATTCTTCTAGTCCAATGGGATGATTGCGGCCTTGTTGTTAGCTGTCATTGGGCCAGTTCTGGCTTAGAATGAGCGGAGGTACAATACAGCAGAAATAAGGCTTATTGTTTTCTGAGCCCGTGCCAATCCTCCACCAAGGTCACCCTCTTTTGGGTTGAGCCTCTACTCTATCAAACATGGTATCTTTTTCCAGGGACTGATTCCTCCTGATAGCATGTCCAAAGTATGTAAGACCACGTCTTGCCATCCACACTTCTAAAAAGCATTGCATCAGAAAACTTAGCACTGTGGCTTAGAGAAACTTGGTCCATAAACTTATCTTCTATATCCCTCCATTTTTATCAGCATAAAGTGAGATAACAGTATGTTAATTGCAGTTATTGAGAATCAAGTGAGATTATACTCAGCGCAGTCAGCAAGCATCTACTGAGTGTCTATTCTCTGCCCAAAGAGCCCGGTTGAAGAGCTTATCTATTGACCAGCAGGGCTGTGGTTGGGACTCATCCATGGCCCTGTGGGAGAAAGACGCTTCTGTAAAGGTGATAATCTTGAGCAAGTTCTGCTCTGTTCTATGGGCTCATAGTTTGTGAGTTGGAGTAGATTCCACAGCAGTGGGGTTCATTATGTGCCAGGCAGGACAGAACAGGACATTCCCCTTAAATTTCAACTGTGGACAGACCCTGTAATGTGTGACTCATCCCACATGAAAGGGGGACCACATAGGAGTCTGCATACAGTCAAGAGAAGCCCACTGAAGGTCATTGGCCCATTCTGGGGATGGGAGCACTGGCTAAGAGTTGGTACCCATAATGGATCCTTCCAGAAACAGAAAGGGGAGGGGGCACAGGGTGTGTGTAGGCATAGAGATCAATGTATGTCACAGGCATGTATCGTATAGGACAGGCACTAGTATGTCTCTCTGTCAACAAGCTTGGGTGCTAACCAGAAGGTTGGCAGAGCAAACCCTCGAGGACAAGCCTCAAAAGGAAAGTATCCACACATTTCTTCTCTGACACCCACGGGCTCACCTTGAGTCCGAGCCAATTTGATGGACACAGATTGGTTCCTTTGTTAGGAAGTAGGACACTGGAAATGGCTTAAGGTGGGGAATTCAGGGAGGTGGTTGGGCAGGGCAGGAGACGACCCCAAGCTGAGGCTGCTGGGTGAGGTCCTGGGACATCCTCTCAGAAGTGGAGGGCCAGGCTGAAGACCTGGAGCTTATCCTTTGTGAACAAGGTGGAGCAGGTGTTTGGAGATGGCTCATACAGTGACAGATAGTCACGGCATCATCTAGTCCCTTGGAGACAGTCAACAGACACTTAACCTCCCATCAGCTATGTTAGGGGGTTCCTTTCGGTTGTCCAGTAGTATTCTCTGGCTGAGCTCTAAGCCAGGATTTTTGCCAGGGGGTGGGGTTGTGCTGTCCCCCCTTCCAGCACACGTTATGTGCATGTCACTCACACAGGGCTCTCTGGGGGGCATCAACTGTTGTGTTCAACTACTGACTTCCCCACCCAGCTGAGCCACTGAAACAAAGTCCAGTTGAACTGTTTCCATCAAGATTACAGTCAAGAAAATCCTACATTGGGTTCCATGGATCAAAATCAATAGCCATTACACACACACACACACACACACACACACACACACACACACACACACCCTTCTATTCTCAGAAGGGCATCCAGGTCTCAGTCATGGTCCAGCAACGTCAAGCTATAGTTTTCAAGACTCAGCTGACCCAACCTTTGAAATTCTGTTTCCTCCCAATGCCCATCCACCTTGCCTTTACATTTGCCTCGCCCTCTTGCTTAGGAGGGTTTTGGTCTTACAAGGGACAAAAACCAGGCTTCCCCACCGACAGGAAGCAGGATGAGCCCCCAAGGCACCTTTCAGGGGAAATCAACTCTTGCTTTAGGCTCAGGCAGTCAGGAGCCCTAACTACCTGGTGGAGAGTCACAGCCGCCATGTCCACACACTGGAAACTTAGCAATTGAGTGACTACACTGTCCAATAAAATACCAACATTTGGAAAAACATGTCAAACTCTTTAACTTTCACTTCACTAAGAGCTGGCAGCAGAACCCTGGCAGTATAGTGAGTTCTACACAGTGCTGTTCTCCGCAAGGTTGGCACTCTGAACTTATAGGCCTCTGGGGGAGAACACTGGGGATTTCTATTCCTGTAAACATTTACCGCCTCTCAAGTCCACAGGGACAGTTCTACTCTGTCCTGTCAGGTCACTCTGAGTCGGAAGTGACTCTGTGGCAGTGAGCGTGCTTGGGAATAATTGGCAGAAGAAGCCCTGGACAGAACTCCAGATAATTACGAATTATTATAAATACCTAACATTTTATATTTTCCTTGCCACCATTTCAGCACCATCACACTCTTGTATGATCAAGATTTCTAATACCCTCTGACTCACTTGATCACAGTGATATAGAGGGCTGGCTTAAACCACTGCCATCATCTCCAACTCAAAGTAATCCTATGTAGGCTTCCCAGAGGAACTGGTGGGTTTGAACCAGTGACCATGCAGTTTGCAGCCCAACATCTAATCCACAGCTCCACCAAGACTCCTTCAAAGATCAATTGTGCAGTATAATCCTTTGACGTGACCTAAATATAAGTGCATTTTTACAAAAACATAAATTGTGTGAAAATGTTCTTTTATTGACATTTTAAAAATGTTATTTTTTTTTCAGAATTGTCAAAATTTGTCATTTATAATCAGATGTAGAAAGTTATAATTAATTGTGGGAACAGGTCTGGCGCGCAGGGAAGTGAGGGTGATGAAGTCAACAGATGTGCATGCAGACTCCAGAGATCAGGATCAACAGTACAGATAACTTTATTACAGTTTTTTCAAGACTTAGTTTTGCTTCATTGACCAAATAACCTCTTTCACATACTTCCTTGTTTCCAAATATATCCTTATAAGGTCTGCAGCATTATAAACCATAGGCCCACACTGTGGGCTATGTAAATGAGGTGTAGCTGGCTGAGTCAGCCCTTCCAATTATCTTACAAGACTACTTCATCCAATCACATTACAGAACCAACCACCCAATCATATTACAGGACATTATCATCCAATTGTATTACAGGATCTTACCGTCCAATTACATTACAGGATCTTAGCCATACTATAGGGAAGCTTAAAGCATTCTTATAGGCTGTGTTTCAGAGGTTAAAACAGAAAGTTGTCAGGTGAGCTGGCCTGGAGTCTTATTTATCTTGAGACTGGACTTTTCCCCAGGAATCATGGAAATGAGGATATCCAGCAGCTTTGATCTGACTCAAGACCAGGATATTTCAGGAGACTTGGAAGCACGGATTCCAGCTATCTAAGGGTGCGGATACCCAGTGGCTTCAGGACCCCTCCAGGAGACAAAGCAGAACCTATGCTTTCTATGCCTCTCCCCCATATCCACAGGTCCTGCCAGCAATGCCCCCGCAATTAAAGACATCAAGCTTTTAGATCGAAATTATTTAAATAAAACTGATTTTTATTATAACATTTTTTGGTATAAAATTCCTATATTTAATAAAAATAAAATGGATCTGCTTCTCTAGGAGCTCAGTGGTGTAGTGGGCTCTGTGCTAGTGTAAAACCATGGGGAAAAAGGAGGCTCTCTCTGCCCTTACAGAGAAACCCACAGGGGCAGTTCTACTGTGTTCTATTGGGTCACTTATGTGTTGGAAAGGATTTGAGTTTGGAATTTCTAACACTACGTTTCTGCTCACCAAGGTAAAGCAAAAATTATTTTCACATGTATGCCGCTTATGTGCATATATATATGTAAATATACAAATGTAAGCCTAATAGCATAATAAGAATTTGTTATTATACAATGCAATGATTGCTTTTCTGTCACTATGCTGTATATGCCCATCACCGCCATGAACGTCCCCAGAGGGCCTCCTCCGCTCACTTCCCCTCCCCCCACCACCACTAAGGAGCCATTCAGAACTTCCATGAAACCACATTTTTTTCTGTAAGAGTCTAGGTTGTTCATGCTCTATCTGGAAAGAAGACCTTTGTGGCCAGGAAATTAATTTGCCCTGTACTTCCAAAATTCTGTCACTCGAAATCTTCCTGTGCTTTGAAAGAATGCCCCCTTCCGATGTTGGCACTGACCTCATTCACAAACCTTCACAACGTTTGGTGTGCGGATCTTTTATTTCAAGAACAGAGACTAAGAGGTGTGGACCAGTGAGTCCCTCGAGCCTGAACGGTATTAACTACAAGAAGGACTGGAAGCCCTGGTGACATGGTGAGTAATTGCTTGGCTGCTAATCTTCAGGTCCGCGGTTCAAACCTCACTGGAAGAAAGACGTGTCAGTTTGGTCCCATAAAGATTTACAATCTTGGAAATCCTTTGCATTAGTCTGGGTGAACTAGAGATGCAAATTCATAAAGAGACCTATGTGTGTAAGAAAGAGCTTCATATTAAGACTAATTACATATTCAGAAAACATCTCAGCCCAGTCCAGATCAAGTCCATAAATCTGATATTAGCCCATATGTCTGATACCAATCTACAAAGTTCTCTTCAGACTCATGAAATACATGGAATAATGCGGACTACAGGAAGATCACAGGCCAAACAGTGGGAAGTCTTGTGGATCCAGTGGCATTATAAGCATCTCAGTGCTGGCAGGGGTCTCCATGTGGTTTCTCCAGATCAGGACACTGGCATAACATTATGTATCTTGTGAGTTGCAATGTCTCCCAAGGAGTAGGCCTATGGCTGAGCCCCGGTGGCGTAGTGGTTGTGTGCGGGACTGCGGCCCACTGGGATGTAGGTTCAATTCCGGCTCCCAGGAGCAAAGGCTGGGCCTCCTACTCCCACCACCTGAGGGCAATGATGCCTTAAAAAAAAAAAAGGAGTAGGCCTATGTCCTGCCTACAGCGAGTTACTTACCCTCTTAAGACTGCCAGATGAAGTCATCAAGCTACGACCTGATTGACAGGCTAAACTCCACACCTTCTCTCTTAATCCTCTCAAGTTGACAGTAGATTCTATAATGATCACACTCTGTGAGCAGTTCTACTCTGCACATCAGGGTCGCGTAGACTAGATGGCATCAGGCGAGCAGATTGAATGTTTAGGTATAGGGTGCATGGTGCTGGTGTTGAGGGGGCTGAGTGTTCCCTCACCCGATTTTCACTGTGTGTTTTGATTATGTGAGGAGTCCCTGCATAGCATGAATGGTTTTGTGCTCTTGGCTGGTAAACCAAAGGTCGGGATCTGAGATCCCCAAAGTCATCTTGGAAGGAAGATCTAGAGATCTGCTTTTTAAAAATCAGCCACTGAAAATCCCATGGAGCACAGCTGTACTCTGACCCTCAGAGGATTGCCAGGAGCAGGAATGAGCCCAACAACTGATGCCTCATAGGGAAGGCCCCTGAAGCATTGAGAAATATGGCTGCTGGATGTAAGATGCAGGGTACCTGAGCATTTTTGGAGGCTATAGGGCCTAGCGAAAGCTCTCTTGCCCGGGGCTCAGAGCAGCACTGAGCAGGAAGGATATCACCTGGAACATCACCCAGTAGACCCTTGAGGAGTGGAGGTTTGTTTAGCCTTTCTGCATATCCCCAGAGACATGCAGTCTGTGAAACCAGTTTCTTACCAGGAACATTGAGGAGAAACTAGGAGATGGGCTCTCTCTCCTAAATGCTTCTTTAATCATGAAGCCTTGGAGTGCCACTGATATATTCCACCATATACCTTAGATACTCACTGACTCTTCATCTGCTTATTCATTCTATATCCAAAGAACTTACCCAGTCCTTTAATATACTTGACATGTTGCACTTGATAGCTATAGGTTCCTCTCTCGGGTAGGTTTTATTATGTCTATTTTACAAACACAGAAATGAAACCCAGGGCAGACCAAGTATTTGCCTAAGATCACCCACCAATCGGTAGAGGCACCTTTTAAGTCTCAGTCTTTTTGGTTCCCAACTCCTACTGGAAATGGAAGTGGGGTCATGGAAGGGAGGGCAGTGCTATGATGTCCTTCATGCCTGCTGGACTTCAGCCACAGCCTTTCATTTTGTGCACTGAGGATAGCCTTGTTTTGCTCCAGTCAGATTAGTGTCTGACCTATGGGGTCAGGGGGAGGAGAGAGGAATGTAGAATTGTTTTCAGAAGATTAAAAAGCATCGCTCTCAAAAGTAAGAAGGACCGAAAGAAACGTCACATTGGGTGGCCTTAAAACCTGCCTGAAAATGCAAGGGGGCAAAAATTGCCAACACAGTTTTAAAATTGAAGAAAGATGGAAAGCTTATCTATTATAGTCCCAAACCAAATCCCATGTCACCCATTTGATTCCACCTCATCGTGGTTCTGCAGGTCAGAATGAATGACTCCAGATGGTTTGCAAGCCAACCTTTGTGTTAGTCATCCAGCACTTAACCACCATCCCCCCAGGGCTTCTAAAACATATGATGGTGGATCCGAAATCCAGGCCAGGTGGCACTGGTCTACAGGTCAATGGAGGTCCCTCAATGATACCCATGGTTTACACTTAACTGTTCACCTCAAAGGTTGTGGTTGAGCCACTCCAGTGGTTCAGTGAAAGAACATGCGACACAATTATTAAAACAACTGTTCAGAAGGCCTGACAGAGCAGTTTTACTCTCCGTCTGTGAGGTGACTGTGAGGTGAGAGGGTGCAATGGCAGTGTGTTTGCGGTGGTGGTGGTTGGTTTGGCAGAGAACAGAATTCAGGAGTAAGTCCACGGCCAGCTAGTTTTTGACAAGAGTGGAAGGATGTGGGAGAGGTTCATCTTTTCAACAAGGTGCTGGCTCAACCAGATACCCATATACAAAGCTACACACCACAACCTCCCTGTGCACCCCAATGAACTCCAAAGGAACCATGGCATCCATGGAAGAAAGAAAACGGCACCACATCCAGGAAGAAGTATAGGAGCACGCCTGCCATGTTTTAGCAGCAGCAGCAGCAGCAGCAGCAGCAGCGAGGTAAGTGCGGCTCCAGCAGACAGAAAGAGGCACATGTTCTGATGGAGCTCAGAGGAGCAACTGGAAGGTTAGAGTTTGTCCGGCCCTGGCTGACTGCTGAAAGGACTGACGCTGCTTTCCCATGTGAGCAGGTGACAGCGAGCTTGGTGCAACGGGAAGCTTTAAAAGAATGTTTCAAGAGAGTAATGCTTTATGTCCCTCTGTTGGACAAGTTGGTTGGTTTCTAGTCCCCCTCTCTGCCCCCCTTAGGGAAACCTGCACCCTGTACCCTTCAGGGTGAACATTTTGAGATATTAAGAGTCATCCTCCAGTTCTACCAGACACCTGATCATTGCTGATGTCCCGCATGCAGCTCAGATGTCGCTGCCACTGTACGTGTCTGACTTCATCGAATTTCCTCTCCTGTTAAGTGTATACCTCTCTACTAGTCGGCAGAAGCAAGTAACAAGCATTCCCTAAATCTTACAGGCATAAGCAACAAAGATATGTATACTATTGACGCAGAATCTTCTGTGGGTTGGCAGGCCTAACTGAATTGCCCGACCACCACATGTTGACTCAGTATTGTACCTCATTTCGATGCATACTTCCACGCTTTCAGATGGGTGCTCTGTGAGGGGCGCCTCACATTGGCAATTAGGTGCTTCTGCCCACGTAATTTTCTCTGACATCTCGTTGATCAAAGGAACTCCGCCCTGCCTAGAAGGAGAACTGGCACTGATGTTGCAGAGAACCTAGTTTGGAGAACGGGTTGCTGTAGGGATTTGTTTATATCATCTGTCTCCTCCATCCCCGGCATGGAGAGTGTTTCTAGAACTGACCCAAGTCCCCAAACAACTTGTGCTTGAGTCACTGTCATTGAGTTGATGCCAACTTAAAGCCACCCTAAAAGGCAGGACAGAACCGTCCCCATGCGTTTCTGAGACTGAAAGTCTTGATTGGAGGAGAAAACCTTGTCTTCCTCCCAAATGAGCACTGCCAGCCACTCCTCTTAGGTGACCTTGGCTGTGGTAGTTACATAATCTGGTGTCAACTGATGTTAGAAGATATGTTTGAGAATTCAGAGTGAAGGGATGGAGTCAGTCGGGTCACAGCTTGATGACCTCATTTGGTGGTGCTAAGGAGATAAATAGATCTCTGGAGGTGAGACACAGGATCACTCCCTAGGAGACATTCCTGTGGAGAAGACACATGGAGAGAGGCTGACAGAGTCAGACCCTGGAGCTGGAGAAGCCATGTGGAAACCCCTGCCAGTGCTGAGATGCTTACAATGCCACTGGATCCACAAGACTTCCCACCCACTGGCCTGTGATCTTCCTGCATTTGATGTCATTGCAAGTGCCTCGTGAGTCTGAAAAGGACTTTATAGATTGATATCAGACATATGGGCTAATGTTGGACTCATGGACTTGATCTGAACTGGACTGGGATATTTTTTTAACATTCAACTGCTCTTGTATATAAAGTTCTTTCTTTTTTTGGGGGGGGAGCATCACTGCCCTCAGGTGGTGGGAGTAGGAGGCCGAGCCTTTTGCTCCGTGGAGCTGGAATCGAACCTCCATCCCAGTGGGCCGCAGTCCCACGCACAACCACTGCGCCACCGGGGCTCAGCCCTAAAGTTCCTTCCTATACACATATGAGTGTCCATACATTTGTTTATCTTATTTAGCCAGACTAACACAATGAGCTAGCATCATGCCTGGCACTTAGTGGGTACTGAATACATGTTTGTTGAGTGACTAAATGTCTTCTATTTACAGTGGTGTGACTCTGAAAAAGTGGAACGTGTTGCCTTTTGCATTTAACTTCAATTTAGCAAAAAACAGTCAAAAATTCCCAGGTTTCCATTTGTGATTTTAGACATATTCCGACAGCTCAGGAGCCCTGGTTAAACATCTACCTGCTAAGCAAAAAGTTCGAACCTACCTGTCAACCGTGGTTCCTACCTATCACCTACTCTCATAAAAATTAAACTCACAAAACCAAACTTACTGGGTTGCTAACCACCAGAGCTACAGTTTGAAACCACCAGTTGTTCCCTGGGAGAAAGCTGAAGCTTTTCATGCCCACCAAGAGTTACAGATTTAGACATCCACAGGAGCAGTTCTATCTGTCCCAGCCTTGCTAGGATCCATAAAGATTACGGCTCAGGAAACCCTCTGGGGTATTCTGCTTATAGTGTTGCTGTTAACTGAACTGGACCCAGGGCCCCACAACAGCTGCATTTCTCACAGTCTGGCTGGGCCAGACTCAGAGGGAATGTGTGGTTTGCATCTTCTGAAAATTTACAGAGAAAGCACTGTCAGTTCCTTAGTGTTGCTGGAATATTTACAATAGCATAATTTTTGTTCAAGCCCTCCCTTAGGGAGCACAGAGGAGTTCCAGGCATTACATAATGCAGCCAGACCCAGGGGAAAGGATCAGGAGATAATATGCTCTATTGTTTGGGGGGAATCCACTGGGGGAGGGTACACATCTGGGGCCTACCAGGGCTCCTTGTCCTCACTTGGATTCACGTATCATTCGATCTTTCAGGTTCTGTCCTGATTTCTTAAAACCAAATAATAGTAATAACAGTTGTCTGAAAGTGAACATTTTAATTGGCTTTGTTCAAAGTAAATGGTTCCCTTTCCCAGGGTCTCTTTGATATGCAAAAGAAGGTGGGTTTAGCAGAAGGAATATAATAATGAATCAATCCAAACTGTGGACAGTATCACTCTCAAGCCATGGCAGTGACTCCAGTTTGGCTGGAGAAGCTCAGAGGATGAAATGAAATGTCTTCACACGCCCCATCCCTTCTAAGAGGTTATGAGAGCAGCCTTGGAGGCCGAATGAAATTGGTTCTGAGTTAAACAAATTCCCTTATCCTGCTTTCCATAAGCTGTTTCTGGAACTTTCCCCAATGCACAGATGGCCTTTAGCAATCGGACAACCACTCTGGTGTGTAGTCTTTGGTACAAAAGTAGTTCAGAGATTAAAAAAAAAAATCACACGAGTTTGCAAGTCTCCTAAATGACTCAGAGGAGATATTTCTCTTTTGCCTGCTTAGGAAGTCCATCATTCAGGTTTTTGTTCATGCATCAAGCATTTTCTGAGGACCTGCTCTGTGCTGAACTCCGGTCTGCATACCAGGCATAGAAGAGGGTGGGGTTCTGGTCCTCAGTGATCCCCCATGCAGAGGGTTATGGGTCCTCAGAATACTCGGTCAGTGCAGGGGCCTATTGTGTTATGTTGGATTCTCTAGATAGAACAGAAGTGGTGACACCTGTCTGTGTTCACTATAGAAGAAGATTTAGATCAAGAAATGGCTTATATAATTGTAGACCAGTCTTTTTCAAGTCAGGCCTCTCTGGAAAGGTGAAAGCTGAAGAACAGGAAGCAATAGACGTGTGGTTTTCAAAGGCTGCAACCTTCGAAATGATGAAGCAGAAACAGGCTGGTGGATGCAGAAGTCCAAAGTTGGCTGAATGCCTGCTGTTTGACTCTTGGATTGGAAGGTAATGCAACAGGAGATGGCGGAACCAGATGCAAGATACAGCTCCCACTGGGTGGCACAACCAGTTAAGTGTTTCACTTCAGGTGAAAGGCTGGCACTTTGAGCCCACCCAGAGATGCTTCAGAAGATGGATGATGTCTACTTCCAAAAGGTTACAGCCTTTGAAAACCACACGGAGGGGTTCAACTCTGCATGTGTAAATCTATCCCCACTCAACCTTGACTCAACAATGATATATAACATAAGAAATAAAGTTAACTAATCTATAAAGCAGTATGAATGGCTTGGTGCAACTCACTTGCATGAGACAGCTAGTAGACTGGCAGTCCTTTGAGTCTTGAGGGCCACTGAGTAGTCCTCTATAGAACAATTCAGGCTATTCGGCCACAAGCAGCAAACAGCAAAGCAGGTCACCAACAGACAGCTAGATGAGTGTCTGATAGTCCCAGCTCAAGAGATGTATAGTCCAAGGGTGTGGCGAAGCAGGGCTTGAAAGAATCTCAACTCATAGCAACACAGTCCACGGATTAGGTGTCCCATGGATAGTGTAGCTTCCAAATTGAGGCATAGGACAAGCAAGGCAGCTGATTGGTCCAAAGATCCAAGAGCTGGAGAGGAAGGTGAGGCTTGCTGGGCCATTTCTATCTCCGCCCTTCAATTGCTCTCACATGTGTTCATTGGCCATGTTGTCACAACAACCTACCTATCTTCTTTGGCCATGTTGGCATAATAAACCTACCTATCACATGTCACACCACTTTATTACTTGATTTCCCTTTTGACCCATTTCAAAACATTGTTTCAGTTTTTAATATTTTATCCTTTTCTTTTGAATGAGTGTTTTCTAGTTTTTGCTAGTCATAATTGTTGTCATTTGATTGTTTGCAACCTATCTGTATTTCCTATGGTTTTCTACATATGAAGCGAAAGATAGGTAGATCTATAGCAGGTAGACTGATAATTGCAAAGGGCAGCAGTTTCGACCTGTGGAACTTAACCTCTTTGGAGGTTGAATGACCCTTTCACAGGGTTCTCCTAAGACCACTGGAAAACACATATTTCTGATGGCCTTCGGAACTAAGACACTGCTCCTCTCTCTGTCTCCGGGCAGGTCTGTCCACATGCAGATACACCTATCTACATACCCAACGTGAAGACTGCTACCCATGCTACACCATGCTTCAAGACAAATTTCATTTATTTATCATTAGAAATAAATATTTCACAATTATAATTACATATTGTTTTTGTGATTCATCACTATGCTTTAATTATATTCTATCTTTAGTAATGAAAATACCTCCTGCATATCAGATATTTACATGATGATTCATAACAGTAGAAACATTACAGTTATGAAGTAGCAACAAAAATTTATGGCTGGGGGTCACCCCAATATGAGGAACTGTATGACAGGGTCATGGCATAGGGAGGTTGAGAACCACTGGGTTAGGGGCATGGTGGGGGAGGTGGGGAGTGGGGGGGAGGGGGAGCTTATAACAATGAGTACAAGAAGAAAATCAGAAATTGATTGTGATTGCACAAATTTTCTTAATGTCATTGAATATCCCAATAAAAATACAGTTTGAAAAAAAGAAGAGGAGAGGGCTTGATTTCATTGTTTCAATTCTTGAGTTCCAGAGAGCACAGAGGGAGGTAGGTTAGGAAGTGTCAAGATTGGGTACCAGGTTAAGGGTGTCCAGGAGATGGAATGTGACCAGGAAGCTGGAGTTTCTCATGGTGTAAAGAAATCCATAAAGCACTTACTTACTACTCAATCCCCCTCCCCCTCCCCCCATGATGCCCCCTTCAAAAAGCTTCTCACAAGCCAATGCCGATCTGATTCGTCTCAGGCTAAATTATTCAGGAGCCTGAGTGGCACAACAGACAATATGGGCAATTCTACTCTGTCACATAAGGTCACCTTCAGTCCAAATTCCACTCTAGGACACCCTGGAGCAACCAGCAAAAGATACTTTTTTTTTTGCATTATTTTATTGGGAGCCTCATACAACTCTTATCACAATTCATCCATCCACCCATCCATTGTGTCAAGCACATTTTTTACATTTGTTTCCATCATCATTCTCATAACATTTTCTTTCTACTTGAGCCCTTGGTATCAGCTCCTCATTTCCCCCCTCCCCCACCTGCCCCTGCCACGAACCCTTGATAATTTATAAATTATTATTATTTTGTTATATCTTACACTGTCCAGCATCTCCTTTCACCCGCTTTTCTGTTGTGTGTCCTCCAAGGAGGGGGTTATATATTGATCCTTGTTATCAGTTCCCTCTTTCTACCCCACCTTCCCTCCACCCTCCTGGTATCGCCACTCTCACCACTGGTCCTGAAAGGATCATGTGTCCTGGATTCCCTATGTTTCCGGCTCTTATCTGTACCAGTGTATATCCTCTGGTCGAGCTGGATTTGTAAGGTAGAATTGGGATCATGATAGTGGGGAGGGAAGAGGGAGGAGCATTTAAGAACTAGAGGAAAGTTGTATGTTTCATTGTTGCTACCCTGCTCCCTGACTGGCTCATCTCCTCCCTGCAACCCTTCAGTAAGGGGATGTCCAGTTGCCTACAGATGGGCTTTGGGGCCCCACTCTGCACTCCCCCTCATGCACAATGATATTATTGTTTTGTTCTTTGTTGCCTGATACCTGATCTATTTGACAACTTGTGAAGGCACAGGCTGGTGTGCTTCTTCCATGTGGGCTTTGTTGCTTCTGAGCTAAAGGGCCACTTGTTTATCTTCAAGCCTTTAAGATGCCAGATACTGCTGAGCCCCAGTGGCGTAGTTGTGCGCGGGACTGCGGCTCACTGGGATGGAGGTTCAATTCCAGCTCCACAGGGGCAAAGGCTGGGCCCCTACTCCCACCACGAGGGCAGTGATGCCCTAAAACAAACAAACAAAAAAAAGATGCCAGATACCATACCTTTTGATAGCTGGGCACCATCAGCTTTCCTCACCACATTTGTCTATGCACCTGCTTTGTCTTCATTGATCATGTCAGGAAGGTGAGCATCATGGGATGCCATTTTAAAAGAACAGAGTGTTTTCAGCAAATGATTCTGGTTTCACATGGCTTATCTATACAGTTAGGTTGCTATTTCTTCCAGGGCAGGGGGCCTGTTTGCTCTCCATCCTGGACTATAGTGCAGATGCTCATGAAGGAATTGATTCCTTCCCCCATATGCTGCATGTGGCTGCCTGAATCATCCACCACTTGCTGTCTCCCTTTTCTTTCCTCAAATGATCATCGATCCTGTGTGTTGGGAGTTCAGATAAAAGTGTCGCAGCAGAGCACAGTCTTTGCCCGGGAGCGGAGCTACAGGCACCCTTTGATTTTATTTTCCTGGCAACTCGAGGAGGGAGAGACTTTGCCTCTCCTCCTTTTACAGATGACTCAACCAAGATCTGAGCAGTGAAGCAATGTTTCCCGCTGTCACACGGCTGGACAATGGTGGAACCAAGTCTCTTGGCCAGCTCATGCTGAATCCCACACCCATCACCCATTCATTCTCTTTACATCTGGATGGGCTGCCTTTTCTTCAGCCGCCTTCTTCCGCTTCTAACAGTGGAACTCAGAAAAGCGTCCCTGGCACAGGATGGTCCCTTTTAGACTTTGTTCCAAACCAGTGGGTCTGTTCTGGTCTTGAAAGCCTTTATTTTTTCCTGTGCAAGAAGCAAAGTCTGGAGTGCAGGTGCTTGCTCTGACTTGAGTGTGGGTTTGTGACCCAGAGCTTTGTCATTGTTGGGGACCCCTGAGTCGAATGCTAACTTGATGAGTCCCCAGGTGGGAGTGGAACTCCCCCCACCCTGAGGGTTTTCTAATCTGCAGTCTTTACTTGAACACATCACAAGTTCTTTTTCCCCAAGGAACAACTGGGTGGATTCAAACTACTCACCTTCTGGTTCACAAATGAGTGCTTAATGACTGTGCCACCAGGGCTCCTTAAGCTGCTTCTATTACTGCCATTGGACGGATTTCAACTCATAGAGACCCCATAGGGCTGTGTTAATCCAAACACAAACACACCATGAATCTCAGATGCTGCTGGCGGCACTTGCTCCTGCTGCAAATTTCTTGGGTGAAAAGGAGTCATCCCTGGAAAAAGTTTGACAAGTCAGAGGTGAACCTTCACACAATGTGGTGAAAAAGTCTTGAAAGTGTCCAGTGAACACCAGGGAGCCTGTGCTTCCCTCACCTCTTAGATAATCTCCTTGGGCTTCTCACACAGGAACAGAGACTGGCACCACTCAGGCTCCGTGAAATAAGAGAGGGCCTGGCCCTTCCTGGTCTGCAGTGCCCCAGGAGATTCTGATGCATAGGTAAGTTCCAGATCCACTTTCCAACCCCCTGAACACACTAGCATACATCTTCTAGCCCAGTTGTTTTGTTAGAGAGGGAGAGTGTCCTTATTCCTGACAGCTTACTTCTTGAGAGTGCCCTTTCATTAAATCGTTTCCCAGGACAGTTATAAAGGAAAAGATAGAAACAACCGGTGGTGCTCTCCTCTTGCAGCCGATCAGAGGAAACCCTGAATCATTCATAAGGAGGGTTACTAAACAAGTACACACCGGTGAGGATGATAAAAGTCGTTCGAGTGCCAATTGCTGGGCCTGGCGGTGGCGAGCACGCAGCACCGCTTGAACAAGTGAATTGCTGATTCCCACCACTGTAGCTTCTGTCATTGGTCCAGGTAAATGCCACCAAGAACAGCACCCAGACCAAACCATCACAGAATTTCCCAATTGTTCTCTAGATGCATGCAAACTAGCTTAGGCAGCAAGCAAAAATCAGAAGTCTCAAGACATAGTTCTTGATGAAGGGCAATTGAGTAATTCTTCTTTGTGTGGGCAGTGTTGCTCCATAGACCCTTTTCTCAAAGACATGGCCAATCGTTTAGTTTGCCTAGTCCACAGCTGGAACCAAATCTTGTCAAAGGGGCCTTTGGGGTCAGTTCCCACTGAGACCATTCCAGCTCATGGAGACCTGTGCCTGTGTGCGCAGCCCTGTGCCCCATGGAGATCTCAATGGCTGACTTGGCAGAAGTAAATTACCAAGCATTTCTTCTGAAGAGCCGCTGTGATGCAAACATCCAGCTTTTGGGTGAGCAGCCAAGCCTGCCAGCAGCCAAGCCTGCCAGCAGCCTGCACCACTCAGGAATGTTTCTTTGTTCAGTGGGATGCCCAAAGCAGCTCTTCCTCCTTAAGCTCTCTGCAGACTCTTTGTGGAGGCTGAGGACTGCCACCCTGCTGGGATTTGAACATTTGAACCTCAGTTCCTCAGAGTGCAGAGATGTCTCCTGCTGTTGCCTGGATCATCTCCACCCTTCTGCCTCTCCTTCATTTCCCTGACAGGGCGCAGCAGTCTGCTGAGGGGTGTGTGTATGTGTTAAAAGAAGAAAGAAATAATAACCAAGAGGATAAACTGCCATTAACTCTTAACTGTTTCAAATGATGTGCTCCTCTGATGGGGAATTTTTGCCAGACCCCAGTCTCCACGTCTGCTGCTTCCCCAGAGAGGATGTCTTTAAAAAGGCTCGAAGTGATGTGAGCAAAATAGGTTCTCCTAGACAAGATGGCTAATTCTAGCTTCCTGGGGGCTCCTGAAGGACATGCTGTGACCCTCTGCAGGGTCTGTCCAGGCTGAACTCTGACAGCTGAGACAGTCCGTCCCAACAGGCCGGCTCATGTTTTAAAGACTCAAATGTATAATCTGGGCACCTGTTTGTTGGTGGGCTCTGTGTTGCAGAATATTTGAATTCAGGACTGTCGTTACACGCTGCTCACATAAATATTTCATCTAGCTCTGGGGCTGAGTCCCAACCACCATGCCTTCAAATAGGAGACAGATAGAGGCCTGCATTGGACTACGTTTTCTCTCCTGGCATGTTCAGTCTGAGAAGGACTTTGGGATGTGGTTTTTCGAGGTTGTACTTTGCTGAAAAGCTCCACTCCTCCAGGGAAGATAGGAAAAGGGTGCCTCCATTTCCCCTCTAGCCAATCTTTCTTTCTTTCCACTGGGAAGGGGAAGGAAGTTCTGGATTTAAAAAATAGCTATCAGCGGTTCCTTTTGTCTACATGCAATGGCATTGGGAAAAAGGGCTCATCCGTCCTTGCTCTTGGCTTTATCTCCTGCAGGGATCACTGGAGACCTGTGCAGGCAGGTCCTCCCTGTCAGGGCTGCTCCAGAGGCTGCTGGGGAGGGTGTGTGGCACGTTGTCTCCAGGTCAGCGTATGGGACGTTGGGGCTGGCTTCCATCCCTTCACTGTGGCAGGCATTATGATGTGGACTCAGCCCTGCCTCCCTCCGACAAGGACACACTTGCTACGGGAGATGTTGGCTCACTGGTGGCTTGGAGAACTGAGGTGGACGGAAGGCAGAGTGGACAGCACGTCGCCAGCTGTCAGCCAGGTGCCTCAATAAGGGGATTTCATTAGAAGCCCCCCCCAATCATCTTCTGAGAGATGCAATGCTACATGTGTTAGACTAAGGCTCGAAGTTCAAAGACTCGAGCCAGGCCGGAGTCAAGCCTGCTGATTTGAAAATCATGCCATTTCTATGGCCCCGGCCTGGAATTCAGGAGCCCTGGTGGTGTAGGGCTTATGAGTTGGGCTGGGTCCACAAGGTCGGCAGTTTGAAGCCACCAGCCGCTCCTCAGGAGAAAGACAGGACGTCCTAGCCGTGTGAAGAGCTGCTGTCTTAGAAACTCGAAGGGACAGTTCTACCCTGTCCTGTAGGGTCATTATGCATTGGCTTTGACTTGGTGGCAGTGATTTTGCTTTTTGCATTTGTTTGTTTGTTGTTGTTGTTGTTGTTGTTTGCTAGTATAGTGCTTATGCATTGGGCTGCTAACCGGAAGGCCGGCAGTTCAAAGCCACCAGCCAATCTAAGGGAGAAAGATGAGGTTTTCGATTCTCATAAAAGGTCAGGCTCAGAAACCTTTAGGGGCAGTTCTACTCTGCACTGCTGGGTCTCTCCGAGACACCATCTGCTTGATGGCAGAGTGAGGTGGCGCCTTGGGTTCCTCACTGGGCTGCCCACCACAAGCCGGTTCAAACCCACCCTCCATTCTGCTGGAGAAAGATGAGGCTTTCTGCTCCTGCCAAGATTCACGGCCTCGGAAAAGCCAAGCAGCTTGCGTTGACGGGGTCGCCATGCATCAGAAGCAGCGAGACGGCCGTGAGCTTGGTTTGGGTTGGCAGTGCTGTGGATGGGCACGGGGCTCCTCCAGGGAAGGTTGGGGCTCCTCGGTAGGCAGAGGCTGTCTGACTCCGTAAGGAGCTACAGTCTCAGAAACCCTACAGAGGGCAACTGGGCGCTGGAAAGGACTTGATGGCGGTGGGGTAGTGAGTTATGGTCGCTGAGTCTCTGGGTGCCGCAGCTCATTAATGCGGAGGAAGTCAGAGGTTTGGGACCCCTAAAAGAAAGAGTTGGCAACCGACTTCTGAAAAATCCAACAGTGAAAGTTCTGTGGAGTCCAGTTCTGCTCTGATCTGTGTGGGGCTGCCATGGCTCCATCTGTCTTTTGTAATATCCACATTGGGAGATTCAAACCCACCTGATAGGTGTGCTGTGTGGGGGTGGTGTCTTTCAAAGTGAAGTAGGCAGACCTACCCGATTGTTCAGGGCTGCCCATCCCTCAGTGTGCCTTCTTCTTTGGGAGAAATACCCCCCCACTCCTCCCCAACCCCGGCCAACAGTGTTTTCCTGGGAAGCAGCAGTGCAAGAGAGTGGTGTGTCGAGGGTTGAGAGTGGCCTCCAATCCTTCTGTTCCCACAGTGGGCTCTGGACTGTGTTCCCAGTGCCTGGACTTCACGCTCCTCTTGGCTTCTAGACCATCTGTGAACCCTCGTAGCCTTCTAATAAATGACTCCTCTGTTGGTGCTGGGGGGTGGCTTTTGGGCCGCTCTCTGTAAGACTGGCAGTTCAAACCCATCAGTTACTCCATGGAAGAAAGTAAAGGCTATCGGATGCCCCACAAGGCAGTTCTCTGCCCTTTAAGGCCCCTGGAAGTTGGAATCGCCTCACCTGTAGTGGATTTGCGTGGGTATTAAAAGTAGCAAACAGAGACTTAAAGCTGGACACACGTGCTGTCTGCTGCTGGCGGTACCCTTCCTTCACAGGGGCTGCGCATAGAACAGAGGTGGCAGGAACCCCTTTGAGTTCTCTCCACACCTCCTCCCCTCAGGGCTCACTTGTGTGTGGGCTCCAGTCTCTTCTTGTTTGCTATCCAAATCAGCCACAGCAAGATTCAGAAAGTGTCTAAGGTGAAAGAGGACTGATGAACTATCCTCACCAGTTTCAATCAAGTTCACTCTGACCCATGGTGACCCTCTGTGTCAGAGTACACTGTGCTCCATAGGATGTTCCATGGCGGGGTTTTATTCAGAAGTAGATTGCCAGGCCTTTCTTCTGAGGTGCATCTGGCTGGACTGGAATCGAGAGTTGTGTCCTGCTGTTGCCTGCCTTTCTTCTAGCCTCTCCCTTCTCCCTCTGACCAGGCAAAGGTAAAAGGTAAAAGAGATGAAACCAAGAGAAAACTGCCATGCAGTATGTCGAGCCTCCTCCCAGACTATGCTCACACGTGGTGCATTTGTGGTTCTCCAGGTGGTCCCTGCCTGTGCACCCTGCCACGTGCTCATTGACCAAAAGGTTGGCAGTTCCACCCACCCAGAAGCATCTGGGGGAAAATCGTAATCGACTTCCACAAATTAACCCCTCAAGTCCAGCAGAACACAGTGCTACCGTGCATTGAAATCAACTTGACAGCAGTGGGGTTTGTTTATTTATTTGCCCCATCCCCACCCCGAACATGCAACACACTGTCTTATGTATCATACTTAAGTGAGATCCTCTTAACTACTGGTTGTTATAATTTCACCAACTGGAGTAAAATTTAAATTCCAGAAAGAGAAGTCTTCGGGGAGGTGGATTCTCCTTTGTATTTTCAATTACACACACACACACACACGCACACACACACACCTTGGAGTAGCAGAGTAGTAGGAATCATGCTGACTGCAAGGAAGAACAGATGGGTCAGCCGAGGCAAACCCACCAGCAGACATCACCATATGGGCTGTGTTCCATGGTCAGGCATTTGAAAACCTGCTTAGCATGAGTTCTCTGGTCCCCATCAGGGCATAATCTGAGCATATTCTCACATCCTCACTTAACTTCTCTCGTGATTCTTGCTGTTTCTCTTATTTTTCAAAATAATGCTTCTTAGAACCTTAATCATTCTTGGTTTTAAGTCTGAAATCCAATTCTGTCAATGGGACTAGACAAATGCAGCTCTAACAGGCAAGTTGAAGGGCACTTCTAGAGGTTGAAATTCAGGCATGTACATACGTAAATATACTTATATATAAGAATATGGAAATAGACCCATGCACATCTATTTATATGTTAAGTATTAAGGTAGCAGACAGGCACTGAACTCTCCTCGAGTACTCCCTCAACATAAGAACACTTTGTTCCGATAACCAGGCATTCTGTGATGTTCACCTTCCGACATTATTGCTGAAGACAAAGAGGGTGCATAAGCAAATGTGGTGAAGAAAGCTGATGGTGCCCAGCTATCAAAAGATGTAGCATCTGGAGTCTTAAAGGCTTGAAGATAAACAACTGGCCATCTAGTTGAGAAGCAGCAAAGCCCACATGGAAGAAGAACACCAGCCTGTGTGAGCACGAGATAACAATGGGATCAGGTATCAGGTATCAAAAAACAAGCAAATCATATCATTGTGAATGAGGGGGAGTGTGGAATGGAGACCCAAAACCCAGATGTAGACAATTAGGCACCCCCTTACAGAAGGGTCATAAGGAAGAGATGTGCCAGTCAAGGTACAGAATAGCACCGATGAAACATACAACTTTCCTCTTGTTTTTTAATGCTTCTTCCCCACTCCCACAATCCCAGTACCAATTCTATCTTACAAATCCAGCTAGATCAGAGCATGTACATGGGTACAGAAAAGATCTGGAAACTCAGGGAATCCAGGACAGATAAATTCCTCAGGACCAATGATGAGAGTAGCGATACCAGGAGGGTAAGGGGGAGGTTGGGGAGAAAGGGGGAACCAATCACCATGATCTACCTATAACTACTTCATAGGGGGACAGAAAAGAGAGGTAGGTGAAGGGAGACATTGGACAATGTAAGGCATGAAAAATAAAAATATTTTATAAATTATGAAGGCAGCTCCAGGCTAGTCAGGCATGGAAAGAGAAAGATTAGCGATAAGGGGTAATAGGTTTGGATTAGAGGCAATTAGATAGACATATTGCAAAGGACACCCAGTGTTAAGGCCTCCTAGATAGATACACAAGAGGCAAAAACAAGCAAGCTGACTGAATGACAAAGCTGACTATCATGAGCCAGACACAATCATTGTCAATGCTGCCCTGATGAGGCAGGAGTGGAGTATTCATAGCAATAGAGATAGAGGCTATGGACCACCACAATGGTCATTCTACAAAGGTTGACTTAGTGACTGCTGTTGCCAAATGTTCAGCAGAAATCAACTTTCAACCCTCAGTAGGGCACCAGCCACTTAGCAGCAGCTTGACTACATTATGAGCCTTCTGTTTTAGAAGGTCCATGTTTTAACATGGATTCATATATTTCATGTATGGGGTTTCCTTTCCTTGACTGCAGAGTTTCCTTCCAGTATCATTATAGAGTCAGCTCAAAGGCCCTAGTCTATAAGGATAATTCTCCAGAGTGCAATATACATATGGCATCAAAGATTCTTGTGTGATACTATGTCCGCAGTGTGTCCCTAAACTCAGACCAAATTCACTGCCAATCTATTCTGACTCAGCCTACTATAGGGTTCCCAAGGCTGTAAACTGTTATGGGAAAAGATAGCCTCATTTTTCTCCCACGGAGAGGCTGGTGGATTAGAACTATCAACTTTGCAGTGAGCAATCTAATGTTCACCTGAAAGCTCACTGGCGTTAGTCAATGGAATCCCTAGGTAATGCAAACAGTTAATGTGCAGTGGAGGGGGTGGATTATGGTAGACACAAGATGCACCATTCAGACCCCCTTCAAGGGAGGACTTACCCCAGTTGCCTGCATATATCTTTAAGCTGTCAGGTTTGCCTCAGTAAAGGAAAACTGTATCATCCCATGGTACTCTATATTTGTTGAGATGGAGGTAAAAAAGTTAGTATTTTACCCCCAGGTGGGACAGCCCTGATGGACCATATATACTAATAGGCTCTTGTGGCCAACCTAGGTGACCAAGAATTTATCATGTTTGCTTTGGCTGGGATTTTCCTTTCAGCCAATCCTACCTCCTTTCCCTTCTACCCCATCTGTGGATCTCTAATAAATACCCTGCCAAAGCCCCCCTCAGGGTTAACCTGCAAGAGGAGAATCTTATGTACAACTGTGCCTGCCATGAGGGGTCCAAGAAAATACTCACTAAGAAGGAGTTTTGAACCTGGAAATATTCACTCACCCCACCCCCCCATCAAAGGGGACACCATCACAGATATTTAGCAAAAGCAGCTCTCTAGCTCAGCCTAGGCTATGGTTTAGTTCCTTAAACTCTCACCAGTGGCAAAAGTTGGGAGAAGAGAATGCATTAACTGGAGACACGTATCAGGTATCTGAGGGGATGAAGGGAGCAGAAACAGTAAGGACAGATTTTGTCCATGGGCTTTCATCTGTGATCTCAGCATACTAGTTCAGAGGTGTCTATTTTAAGTTAAAGATCAAGATTCAATCTTGTTGTCAAGTTCAGAAAAGTTCTTGGGGGTTATCAAAACAAAGATAACAGAATGCTCAAACTGTATCATCCGCGGTCCTCAACCTTGGGTCACGACCCCTTTGGCGGTCACCCAGTTCATAACAGTATCAAAATTGCAGTTATGAAGCAGCAGCAAAAATAATTTTAGGGCTGTGGGGTCACCACAACATGAGGAACTGTATGAAAGGGTCACTGTATTAGGAAGGTTGAGAACCACTGCTGTGGCCCGCTGTCACCTGCAAGTCAAATTGTGCGGGAGATCAACAACAGTTGCAGCAGCCTCTTGACAGGGATCTGCCAGAGGTTCAGGTGACTTTCCAAAGTGAATGTGGAATGAGACATATCCTTTGATGTCAGATGGATCTTGACGGAATGCAGACAATACCAGAAAGATGTTAACTTGTGCTTTAATGACTCTGCCAAAGTATTCAACTGTGTGGGTCATCATAATCTTGGAAAGAACGAGAATTTCAGAACACTTCATTGTGCTCAAGAGGAATTTGCCCCTGGATCAAAGCACAAATTAGTATGTCCGCTCCTTGCCTGCCTCACTCTGCTGTGGACTGCAATTAGCAGTCACCAGCCGGCTTGCCACCCTACCGTTTGAGAGTTCCTTAAGCCAGAGCCTTTGAATTAGCCCCGTGACAGGACTTGCTCCAAAAATGCTTGCCCTCTGGCTCAACAGAAACCTCCTGCTATACTTTGCCTGCACAAACTTTTAAATGTTGCAAAGTTTGAGCAGACTTAGAACTCACCTAGCCCAACCAAAATCACCTAAACTCCTTACTTTATTCAGAAGGAAACGGAGGCCCCATGACATTCAGTGACTTTCCCAAGGAAGGCCACACTGACAAGACCAAAGTGGCTGCATTAATAAATAATTTGGACTTCCTGATTCTGAGCCCAGCATGCTCTGAGCCCTCTGTTCCCTGCGTCTGATGCTTCTATGACCCCTAGAGAAGCCAGCAGACAGTCTTCTCAGAATTCACAGCAGAGTTCACACCGCATTTCAGTGCTTGGTGGGAGTCCTTGAAAACTGATTTATATAGCCTGCTCTTGCCCAATCTTGTACTTTCTCAAGCAAATCAACCTACAATTTCCAAGGATGGAGTCCTGGGTCTCATCTCGCCATAAGTAACACAGCTTCTTAGGCTTTGTAGGGCAGTGGTCTCACTACCTTCTCCACTCAAACAGCACAAAGGACAACTTGCAAGCCAATGAGCATGGTCTTGCTTCAGTACAGCTGTCGTATCAACAGTAGCCACCAGACCCGGATTGAGGACTAGAGTTGTCCAACCCGGATCTAGTATGTGAACGGTAAAAATGTGCCGCGCTCTGCTGAGCTCTCTGCCCATCTGCTGTTCATGTTTGCATGTCCATCGCTTGGCTTCATCAGAGTCTGTATTTGTGTGTCATGGGCTGTTGGAGGCAGATGTTTACTCAGTCATTCACATGTATTGATTTTCTTTGTAAGGCCTGCCATGTGCTGCTCATGCCTTGGTTCTGTCTTACTGGCAAGAAAGTTAACACAGCACCAAGGAAAGGAGCCCAATTGAAACATAGACTTTCTCTACCCATGAGACCCTTTTCCTGGCATGGCCTAACACACTTTCCCAGCCCCCAAAGAAAAGGAGAGGAGTTATTGCTGTTGTGTAGATGAGGCAGCATCTGCATTAAACTCTGAGTGGGGACCATTTTTTTCTCAGTGATATCACCAATTCCTGTCCAGGGTATTCATGAAACATCCAGGGGGTTCCTGGGATCTATCCTGTATTTGGATTGAATTACGTCCCAATAGAATATGTGATGGAAACCGAACCCTTACTCTCATGCATGGAGTCCCATCTGGGAACAGTGTTGTCTTGGTGATGTGGATGAAGTCATGTAGTGTGAGCTGTGTCTTCAGCTTAATCACTTCTGAGTTCCAAAAAGAGCAGGTGGGCGTTAGAAGCAAGCAGACTGAGGAAGACGCAGGCCAAGGGCACCCAGGCCTCCCTGGGCTCCTGAAGGGCAAGGGGTATGGAAGAAGGAGGTCCAGATTTGGTCTTCAGCCACCAGAACAGTGACAACAAACATTTCTTTCCAGCACCCACTTGCAGTTTTTCTGTCTCAGCAGTCCTGGGAAACTGAGGCACCAGGAGAAGCCAGTGCTGCTCGCTGAGCAAAGGCATCACGTCCCTGTTGCTAGGAACATGCCTCTCACGGGGAAAGCGCTTTATGCCTCTTTAGGGAGCCGCATCAATCCAGTATGATTCATGAGGCGAGACAGGCTGTTAACAGTTCATGGCTTGTAAGAAATCGGGCAGATCAGTGCAAGTGGGAACTTTCAAAGCTAGACAGTGGAACTTGCCTTAGAAAGCTTGGGAACAATCACAGTACTTGAAAGCAATCACCACACTGCCTTTCCTGAAATGCAGAGGCTGGTGTGATATCCCAAACCAAGTACGCGCTGAGAAGGACTGCATTTCCGTCTTGATGAGTTATGATCAGGTTTGCGGCGGTGAGCTGGGGTGATCCTTTTGAAGAGATGTATGTATCAGGTGGCACAAGGATGAGCCCTACTCCTGGACCCAGCATTCCACTTCCAGAAAATTCTCTTATGGGAAAGCTTCAAAGAAATAAAATACAAAGATTTATCAGTGGTGTCAGGAGCGTTGGGGTCCTATGGTGACTGTAGCTCACGTGCTCTCCCTCTGCCAGATGACACACAATCCTTTGTAGAGCTGATTATCAAGTTTCACCATAGACTAATATGCTATAAATGTACCTATACATTGCTTAACTGCAAGATGTCTTAGATTACCTGAATATAAACAACAAAATGATAAGATTCTCAGTATCGAATGACATGTTTAGCTCCCATATTATTTGTCATTGAGTCGAAGCCACTCTTGTTCCATTCTCTCCCTTTAATGGCTACTCTGTTCTCTAAAACCTTATCGACATAGGTTCATTAATTACCACAATCACCCACTTACTCACTCAACCACCCACTCACTGCCATCAAATTGATTCTCACTCATAATGACACCGTAGGACAGAGTCAAACTGCTTCTGTGGGTTTGCAAGACTGCCCCTTATCTCTATGAGAGAAGAGAGTCTCAGCTTTCTTCCTCAGAGTGGCTGGCAGTTTTGAACTGCTGACTTTGTGATTAGCACCCTGACACATAACCCCTAACTCTATAGGGCTGAACCACTGTCGTTAAAACACTAGAAAAATCAGCCCCTATAGAAACACCCACAGCAATAAGAACAACAGCCAGCCCTTGTAGCTCATGGGCAGATGAAAGCACATGAATGAAATTGAGACATGGATCAAAGTCAAGTTGTTAAGTGCCATCGGGTTGGTGCTGACCCCTAATGACCCACTGCACAACAGAATGAAATACTGCCCAGTCACGAGTCATCCTCACATGTGCTAAGAGGCTTGAACCCATTGCTGCAGCAATTGTGCCAATCCACCTCCTTGAGAGAGAGATGCCCTCTACTTTAACAACCACCACGTCCTTCCGCAGGGCTGGTCTCTGTATTCAGGGATAGCATAACTCTAACCAGAATGCTTTAAAAGGCTCAATCATAGAATTTTCACTTTGTAGGTATAATGATGCATGCAAACTGGGCTCGCCAACGATGTTTTTGTGATGGTAGCTAACCACGGAGATTGTTTCAAAATACAACGCGTACAAAAAACTTCATAGACGATCACATTGGTGTCAGTGGTCCACACTGCAACCACCCCGTGTCCCCAGAGCATGTATTACCTCACTGCTGTATTATGTTTAGGATAAAAAAAATGAGGCATCTACTTAAGCATCAGCACTGTAGAAATATTTAGTCAATTATGCTGCACCAGTATGCTGTATCAAGGTATAAGAAGAGTCCCAAAGATCATGTAGAAATATGTGAAAATAAGCTATACTTAAGTAAAAACAACTTTGAACATAATAACATGGTTCACTACAGTTGTAGGTATGTAAATGTCATATTAAAAAATAGAAATCTGGGGCTGAGCCCCGGTGGCGTAATGGTTAAGTGCGGGACTGCAGCCCACTGGCTTGGCAGTTCAAATCCAGCAGCAGCTCTCCAGGAGCAAGGTTGGGCCTCCCACTCCCACCAGAGGGCAGTGATGCCCCCCCCCCAAACAAACAAACAAACAAACAATCCAAATCCATCACCCTAGAGTTGATTCTGACTCACAAGGAGCCAAAAAAGTAAACTGCCTATTGAGTTTTCATGGCTGTAAATAATTTTAATAGATAATTTTATTGGGTGCTCTTACACCTCTTACAGCAATTCGCACATCCATTGTGCCAAACACATTTGTACATATGTTGTCATCATCATCGATGTCAAAACATTTTCTTTCTTCTTGAGTTCTTGGTATCAACTACTCATTTTTTTTCTTCCCTTCCCTATCCTCCCAAGCTCATGAACCCTGGATAAGTTTTCAATTATTATTATTCTGATATCTTATACCATCTGCTGTCACCCTTCACTCATGTTTCTATAGTTTGTTGGGGTGTGTGTGTTATATATCGATCATGTGATGGATTTCTCCTTTCTCCCCCACCTTTTCCCTACCTTTATGGTATTGCTACTCCCATTGTTGTTCCTAAGGGATTTATTTGTCTGGAGGCCATGTGTCCAGAGCTAGTATCAATACCAGTGTACATGTGCTGGTCTAGCCAGATTTGTGAGGGAGAATTAGGGTCATGATAGTGGGGGGAGGGAGCATTAAAGAAGTAGAGGATTGTTGTGTGTTTTGTCAATGCTGTACTGCAACCTGGCTACTTCATCCTGTCCTTGTGACCCTTCTGTGAGAGGATGTCCACTCGTCTAGAAACGGTCTCCACCTTGTTTGCATTGATATGACTGTTTGGGGTCTTCTGATACCTGATCCTGTTGACACCTCATGATCACACAGGCTGGTGTGCTTCTTCCATCTGAGTTTTGCTGCTTCCCAGCTCAATGGCTGCTTGTTTCACTTCTAGACTTTAAGACCGCAGACAAGGCCGCAGACATGATATCTTTAGCCAGGCACCATCTTCTTTCTTTACCGCATTTGCTTATGCACCCATTCTGTCTTCAGTGCTGTGTCAGGAGGGTGAGCATCACAGAATGCCAGATTACTAGAACAAAGTGCACCTGTGTTGAGGGAGGACTTGAGTAAAGGCCCAATATCCAGCTGCTACCTTAATACTTGACATATAAATATATGTACATAGACCTATATCCCTACTGTCATATATTAATTTTATATGTTATCGACTGTTATATGTGTAATTTTCACATAGCATACCTCTATAAATGTCCTTCGCCTCCTAGTTTCCTTATCTTCCTCCTTTCCTCCTGTCCCACTATCATATCTGACCTCTATTCAGCTCCCAGCAATTACGCTAAGCTACACTGCTGCACTTGGCAATGCCACATGCTCCTCGCCATCAATTTTAGATAGTTTGTGGTTTCCTTGTTCCCTGAGTTTGTTGGCTCTCCCTTATTTCCCCTCACCTTTCCCTCTCATGTTCCCTAGGACTGTTGGCTCCATTGTCTTTTCCTTGGGATTCTGATTGGCTCTGTCTGACTCCAGGACTCTGCGCTTGTGGGTTTGGAGTCATTTGAGTCCATAGGTGGTTAGAGATTGTTCCTCAAACTAGCCCACACTGGGCTTGATAAGCAGGGGGATCTGATGAGTTCTGGCTCTTTGCTTTAGCTGGGATGCTTTTGACAGCCACAGGCCGGTCTTCAGAGCCTGTGATGGTACCCCATGCTGGTCTGAGGTGAACCTGACCCAAGCCTTGGCATTTCCATCGCCTCTCAGGCAGAGTAATGTTGGACATTGTGTGAGGAGGATGGAAGAAAAATGGATGCATTTCAATTCTGTGGATGAAGAATATTGAAAGTACTATGAACTTTCAGAAGAACATACAATCTGCCTTGAGAGAAGTCCTGCCAGCATGGTCCTTAGAAGTGAGGATGTTGAGACTTGGTCTCACATATTTTGGACATGCTACCAGGAAAGATCAGCCCTGGAAAAGGGAGTCCTGCTTAGTGAAGATGAGAGTCAGCAAAGAAGAGGAAGGCCCTAGATGAGGTGACTGACCTGAGGGCTGCCATGATGGACTCCCACCTCACACCCCCACAGAGAGTCACGCCGGCCGGCCCGGTTCTGTTCTGTGTCACACAGGGACCGACTCCACTCATCTAGCAACCACAACAAACATCGAGAGTCAGGTAGGGTCACCTCCTTGGCTTCCTCATGTACTCCAACAGAACGCATGGGTTATGTAGGTGAGTGTATGTGTTAGACTTGTGCTTTTTGTCACTGTGACACACCATCACTGTGACACAGTGTGTCTTAGTCATCTATGATGGAGCCCTGGTGGTGGAGTGCTTATCCGTTGGGCTCCAAGCTCCGTGATCAGCGGCTCAAAACCACCCACAGCTCCTCCTGAAAAAAACTGGAGTTTCTGCTCCCCCAACAGCTACAGTCTCAGAAATCCATAGGGGTCACTAGGCATCAGCACTGACTCCATGGTATTGAGTGAGTTCTCTATGATGTAATGCCTTTTGGAACATGATGATAACTTTAGTGAGTGAACTTCATATTCTTAATTAATAGAGTATGATATTCCAGCAGAAAGCGGTAAGCTGAATTATACAATTTTACATGGATATGGACAGCATGATGAGATCTTTACTGTGTATGATACTTTCACAATATAACAATGAATCAGTGAACTTAGCTCTTTCAACAATCAATGTAAACTATCACAATGAAAATTAGACTTTCACCCATTTTTCTGTAAACAACTCATACTTCAATTTTGATACTTGTTTTTAGTAAATACTTTACTTATAAATGGGCAAATAAAAAGATGATCATAGGGAGTCCAGAACACATGATCCCTTCAGGACAAGTGGTGAGAGTGACAATACCGGGAGGGTGGAGGGAAGGTGGAGTAGAAAGGGGGAACCAATTATAAGGATCTATAAATAAACTTTCCCCTGGAGTATGGACAATGGGGAAGTGGGTAAATGGAGATATCAGACAGTGTAACATATGACAAAGTAATAGTAATTTACAAATTATCAAGGATTCATGAGGTAGGGGAAAAACGAGGAGCCAATGCCAAGGGCTTAAATAGAAAACAAGTGTCTTGAGAATGATGAGGGCAACAGATGTACAAATGTGTTTGGCATACAGTGGACGTATGTATGGATTGTGATAAGAGTTGGATGAGCCCCCAGTAAAGTGATTTTTTAAAAAAAATCGAATGACCAGAGAACAAATATTACAATTGATGACTCAGCCATCAGTTATTTTTGGATACTCTAGTCATCAGCTATGTTTGCATAGTGCTTTCATCTCTATCATATGATAATTAGATATTTTCCTTCCATCCTTTACTAGTAAAAATTCTTTAATGATTTTGTCACAATGAACCTGCTGAACAATATCTATTTTGATAAATATTAAGGGTTTTTCAAAATCTCTTATATTGGGTAGATGTCTTGTTAGAGACTGGGGGAGATCATCCCATGAAAATGGCACAATACACATTAGCATAACCAAAAAACTGCATATTCTAATGTTTGCTTTGTTTTAAAAAACCTTTCTATTGGAAATTGGGTGAAAGTTTACAGAACAAAGGAGTTGCCCGTTAAAAACACACACACACACACACACACACACACATTTTGTTTTCTGCTATAGGTTACAATCTCCACAATGTAACATCGCCTCTCCTACTTCCTCCCCATGTATTCTATTTCACTCTTCCTTCTTTCTTAACCCTCCCTGGCTTCCCAACTTAGTTCTTGGGCCAAGGATTCTTGTTTGTTCTCTAATGGCTGTTTATTCTATAGGGCGCGTGCCTCCCTGGTCCTCTTGTTCCCCTGGTAGACCTAGTGTTTGACTGAAAATTATGTCCTGACGTGAGCTCAGTTTCACATCCGACAGACTAAAGATGATAGTTTTGGAGGCCCCAGCAGTTTCTTCAGCAAGCCTGATCTTCCCTATGATTTTGAGTTGTGTTTCACATTGTCTCCTGTAACTAAAACTTTCTAATATGGTGTCTTTCAGAGCAGTTGGTTGTGGTAGCCGGGCACCATCTAGTTCTTCTGGTATAAGAGTTGGGGAATTAACATGGCCCAAGTTTTGTGGACTCCTTGTTTCCATGTAGCTTTGATTTTCTTTTATTGTTCTGGACAAGGGGTGAGGAGTGCTGGGGGAGGAGGGAAGGCAATAGTGACAGCTGAGATGACCAAGCTTTTGAGATCCTTGTGGCTGCTCACCAATTGAACTTGATGTCCTTTGAGACTATAGTCCTGAGCCCCGTGACTCATTCTCTCCAGGTGTTTAGTTTGGGTTGCAAACATTCTTCCCTCTATGCCTTATGGTCATGTTAGATATTGTTACTGCATGTGTGAACGTGTTGTAGAAATAGACTTTCTACATAAAAATATGCCCATGTGTATGTGCACCTATGGTCCCATTCTCCTTCTCACACCCATTTAGCTTGTGTGTCCACCTATGTATCAATCAGAGAATATGGTTATCTTGGTTATTGCAGGATTGTGCATATACTCACTTTTTTCTTTTACTTTTATGATACTGATCTTAATCAATGCTTGTCCTTTTGTGACTAACTAATTTCACTCAGCATTATGTCCTTCAGACTCATGCATACTATAGGGCATTTCCAGATTCACCATTCTTTCTTAACATTCAAATTTAAATGTCACTTTTATTGTATGAATATTATTTATTGTACAGGTTGTCCTTTCCCCCACTTATTCTTATTTGCTCCTGTAGAAACCAATTTAAAAAGTGACATCATTCAATATCCAGATCAAATGAGAGGGAAGCGTCTAAGTAAGCTGTAAACCTGGAAGCTCCAGAGATTAAGATGGAAGGCTTTGTGAATCACTAAACACAATTACATAATGACACACTACATAGAGAAAGGAATACGCTGTTCACTTCTGAGTGACCCCTGAGACCTTTCTGAACAGAAGCGAAGTATTGTCAGATATATGGAAAACTATAAATAGCAGCAAGTCATTGTCAGATCTAGTGCGGGAAGGTGAGGCCTGCCTTAGGACTCTCATGACCATCCAGTTGGTGAAGACTGAGGGTGATCCGCAGAATGGGGCAGAACTATGCCTATGAGTTTCTTCAAAGAATGGGTCCCTGGTGGTGAAGCAGTCATGCAGTCCTTGTGACGACTCCTCGGAAACCACCAGCCCCTCATGTGAGAAAGAGTGGGCTTTCTGCTCTCATAAACAAACCCACAGGCAGTCGCCATGACTCAGCATGGTCTCATCTTTCTGGAAGGGGAACGGCCTGTCCTTCTGGCTCTCAGCGGCTGGTTCGAAGCCATAGTGGAACACTCTGCCACCAACGGGGCCCTCAGAGCCCGGGTGCAGAAGATTGGCTCTCACGCAGCAGAGAAGGCTGCAAGGAAGGGGATGGAGTAACGCTTTTGGAATCTTCATTTGCTGACGGGACATGATTCAAATGAGGAGAAACAGCTGCAAAAATCTATTAAGACCTGGGATCTAGAAAAATGGAAGATCATCAAAAAATGATTGTACAGCCCCCTCTTCATCTGCTGGAATGATTGAACGATTCAATTCTGCTATGTAAATTATGTGCCAATGAAAACTGTAAGAAAAATAATTAAGAAAAATTTAAACAAAGTAAATGGTAGACTATTAAAATGTTCCTAATTAAAAAAATAAAAGAGATTGTTTTTTAAAAATGAGATGGAATGCATGAAGATCAATATCCTAGACATTAGTGTGCTGAAATGGAATGTCTATTAATGGATGATTACAGCTTTTTGTTTCTCCATTTGAGTCATCGGATTTCAGCAACTCATTATCGTTTTGATTTGCATCTCTCTAACGTTCAATGATTAGGAAAATTTCATCATGTATCTGTTCATCATCTCAATGTTGCCTTTGGTGAATGGTCTTTCATATCCTTGGCCCATTCAAAATGGGGATTCTTGGTCTTTTTGTCATTGGGGTATTGACATTTTTGGTATCTTTTAAGAATTAATCCTTTGTCTGATATTTCAAGAAAAAATTTCCCTAGTCTGTGGGTTGTCTTTTTACATTTTTGGTGAAATATGTTGATGCATATGTGTCTAACTTTAAGGATGTCAAGTCATCTAATTTGTCTTCATTTGTGTTTTCAGTTATATTTGACAGTATATTTATGCTAGTAGAGCCTCTAAATCTGATACAATTTTTTCTTTGGGGATTTTTGTAGCTTTGATTGTGTGTGTGTGTGTGTGTGTGTGTGTGTGTGTGTGGTGTCACTGCCCTGGTGGGAGTAGGAAGCCCAGTCTTGCTCCTGGAGAACTGCTGCTGGATTTGAACTGTCAAGCCTGTGGGCTGCAGTTCCACACACAACCACTAGGCCACCAGATCTCTGGGTTTTATATAAGTCTTTCATCTATCTTTTGTTCATTTATATCTGTGGTGTCTGATGTGGATCCTGTTTTCTTTCTTCTGCAAAGCTACCCAGTTCTTCTAGTACCTTCATTCAAGAGTCTATCTATTGTCCCACATAATGAATGTCTGCACTTTGTCCACAATCACCAATCCATGGTCTTGTGATTAGGGGCCCTAGGACTGGCTCTGTCTCAGTGCCACTGCATGTACAATGGGATGGAACACTGCTCAGCCCTGCGTCGCCTTCACACTCGTCATATTTGGAATCCACGATTACAGCCACTGTCACAATCCATCTCCGGAGGGTCTTCCTCCTCTGATGCCGACCCTCTACTTTATCAAGCAGGGTGTCCTTCTCGAGGAGCGTGTTTCCCCTAAGAATGTGTGCAAAGTGTGTGTTGGGTTGATTTTCCTTGAAATGGACACAAATATGCATCTATCTCCCGAGATTTTTGGCACGGACTAGTAAGTATTTCCAGTGCTGCATCAGCTTATGGAAACATTTGAGTTGGTATTCTGTTAATTTCCGGACCCTTGTGTTCCTCTATGCCCTCGATGCAGTTTGGACTTCTTCCTTCAATATCATTTCTTAATCATATGCTGCCTCTCGACATGGTTGAATGTCAATCATTTCCTTTGGGTGCAGTGACTGAATTCCTTCTTTTCTTTTGATGCCCCCTGCATCTTTCAATAGTTTGTCCTCCAATCACTCCATATTGCAACTCGAGGCTTGGGTTTTTTCTTCAGTTCTCTCTATTGAGAAATATTAAATGCTCTTCCCTTGTGATTTTTGCACTGTTCATTAGAATGTGTCACCTTTTGAAATGCTCTGTTCAGCTCTACGACTTCATAGCATTCCTTACCCTCTCTCTTCTCTGTGCTTTAACTACTCTATGGTAAAGGGACCAGATTGCAAGCAGGACACCATTGACCGGGGGGAGGGGGGGCTCCTTGATTAAAAATTTGGTCTATATGGAGCAACAAAGATGTTCATAGAATGCAAAATAGCATTGTAATATGTTTAATTTTAAAACGCTATGGGACATTGTTAAATTGTTAAAAAGTGGGATGTCTGGTCACCTTACTCTATGGCCAAGAGCAAGTTTCAGAGTCTCACCCCAACATTAATAACAAAGTTTTTAAAAAGAATGGCCAGGATATGGAGAGCATGGAACACTTATATACCCTGATGGAACTATAAATTGGTATAACCATAATAGAAAACATTAAAGTGCTTCCTTAAAAGATTGTTAAAAAAAATACACCATGATGCAGCAATTCTAGTACGAGCTATATATCCTAAAAAAACAAAAGCCACAAAATGAATAGCCGTATACATATCCAAGCATTATTCACAATAGGAAGAAGATAGAAACTGAAAAATGATCTATGGTAATAGGCAAGTCTGCTACATAAACCCTCTTTAAGGTGTTGAAAATTAAGACTGTCACTTTGATGACTAATGTATGCATGACCCAAGCTATGGAATTTTCAATAGCCTCTTACACATGTGAAAGTTGGACATTGAAAAAGGAAGACTCAATAAGAATCAATGCACTTGAATTGTGGCACTAGACTACTGAAAGAACAAATATATCTGTCTTGGAAGAAGTATAGCCAGAATGTTCCTTAGAAGCAAAGAAGGCAAACTTCATCTCATATACTTTGACATAATATCAGGGGAAATTTAAAACAAAACAAAACAATAACAACAACAAAAACAACCTCCTGCCATCAAGTCAATTCTGACTCATGGAGACCTTATCAGACAGGGAAGAACTGCCCTGTTAAGTTTCTGAGACTGTAACTTTTTACAGGAAGAAGAAAACCTGATCTTTCTCCCTTCAAGCTTCTGACCCTGTAGCTCACAGCCCAGTGTAGAACCACTATGTCATCACCAGGGCTCCTTGGTAAAGTAAAGGGGCAGAGGAAAAGAGGAAGGTCCTCAAGGAGATGGATTGACACAGTGGCTGCAACAAGGGGCTGAAGCATAATATTGTGAGGATGTCACCGGACCAGGCAATGTTTCATTCTGTTGTACAGAGGGTTGTGATGAGTTGAGAACCCCGACACAGTAGCCCCTAACAATGACAACAAGCGTCCATTCACAGATGAATGGATAAGCAAACAATAGAACATACTCACAACAGAATGTTGTGGTGGTTAGATTTTGTCAACTCATACCTGGATGTAAGTGTAGTGGTGGAGCCCAACCTATCACTCAGGTCACAGCCTGAAAATGACTTCTTAGGGTTAGGACCTGGTTTATAAGAGAGACACTGCAAGTCTCTCTCTCTCACCTTTCACTTTCCTGCTTGCTTGAATTGTGTCTGCCTCCTGGCCCAGCCCTATTGGGCCACTTCCCCTGGGAACTGTTGATGCCCTGCTATACTCCCACCAACCTGGAATCCACTGGATTCTGCACCCACCAGTCTGTGATCTCCCTGCTCCCCAGCTCACTTTTCTGCTTCATTGGTCTGTAGCAATGTGATTCAGATGAGGGATCCAGCTAGCATCAAATCTGGAACTGAGTTGGACTGGACCGGAATGCCTTCTGGATTTAAAACTATTTTTTGACACAAAGTTCTTTCATACACATGTGTATATGTATGCATCACTAATTTTGTTTCTCTAGACAACCCAGCTGAATGTGCACACATACCATGCAATGTTAACACAAAGGCATATATTTCAAGATTAGTATTTTGACCTTTAGAGCTAAGACAGTCAAAATAAATAGTACTTACAAGGCAGTCACAAATAATTCCATTCATTTGTAGCACGATATTTGTTGATGGTAGGTCCCTTGTAAGTCTCCATGACTATTTTAAATGTACACATTTAAAATGTACACATGATCTTCCCATTCTTCAATGCTGTGTCTTTCAATGGGGGAAAGAGCAAGTACAAGAGTGTGTTCAAATGCGAGATGTGCTTTGGTTGGCTTTGCAGAGGACTGCATCCGCTATGTCTTGAGTAGCGTGCCACTGGTATGTTCTTTTGTGATCAATGAGAGAGAACAGAATGCAGGTTTATTCCTGAAACAGTTGCACATTGGACGAATACAGTAAAAGTTAGACATGACAGTCTACCTCCATCTTTTATTAGAAAATAAGTAGTATATGCCCCAAAGACCCAAGGTTATAAAAAAATTCAACTATACTGGAGGGGGCCCTCAGAGGCATAAATCAACCAAGGTGTTGCAGTGATAGGGACCCCACAATGGAAACAACCTTGTGCATGATCTTCATGATCCTGTTTGAACTTGACTTCTGGTTGGCACCTGCTTGCGCATTGATGTGGTACTGAACTCATTTCATATCTTCCAGTTCCCTTCCCTGCTCACGCTTCCTCATGGCCTCTGTAAGTCTTTGCTGTGGACAGTTGGTGGTCCTGTTTTCTTGATGTCCTAACCCATGCTTACCTTATTTATTGAATAACTCATCTCTGGACAGGAAGGCAGTAGAAAGTTGACTAAAACAGTCATAGATATGAGGACTTTCTATTTCATACAATGAAGTCCAGAGGTTGGCTGACTGAGGAGTTGATGAATTTGCCAGATTAGTGATGCAATCAAGGACATGGTTCTTTCTGTTTTGCCATAGTTAGAGGTATGATCTCTGCAAGTGACATGCATTCCATCTTTAAGAGGAAAAGAGAGACATCTCCTGTTGGAGCATACTCTCAGGAGAGGGCTAGCTTTCCCCTGTGACACTTCAGCAGACATCTCCTCTCCTCATTGTACAGACATGAATTATGGGAATGTTCCCCAGCTAATTTCTGGCTGCGAATCCTGGTAGCCTGATTGCCTATATTAGTACAGCATGAAAGGGCATTAAGATAGAAATCATGATGTCCACTGCATTTTGGTCTTAGTCATTTAATGTGCATATCTGTTTACTCATCCCTACAAGAGCACTCCAGGGGTTCAGTGGGAGAGATGTGCCTGGTCTGCTTCTAAATTAATACAGTTAGTGTTTCAATCACCTTAGGATGGTTGGAGTCCTTGGTTGGAAAATGGCTAACATACATGGCTGCTGACCTGAAGCTTGATAGTTAGTTCACCCACAGGTATCCCCAAAGAAAAGTCTGGAGAGCTACTTTCTACAATGGAAAACTCTGGGAGGCACAGTTCTGCTCTGACAAATAGAGAGTTGGAATACAATGTGTGACAACTGGTGGTAGACTGGCTGTAAAAACTTGAAGTCTGTGAGGGGCAGTCTTGGTCTGCTAAACTTTGTTTCTTTACTATTCCATACTCATGGAGTACATGGAGCATCATCAGACTACTTGAAACAGAAAGACCATGTTATGACTGGGTAATCTCCTCATTATACTTCCTATGGCAGTAAGAATCCTAACACAGACAGGTACAGCCACACCCATGGCCCTCGCAGCAGTATGCACAATAGCAAGAAGATGGAAACCACCTAAAATTCCACCAGTGGAAGTCTGGCGTAATAAACTACACACAACAGGAAACTACACACCACTAAAGAATCGTGATGACTTTGTGAAGCACCTCACGATGGATGGATTTTGAGGACTTTGTGCTGAGTGAAGTAAGCCCATCAGAAAAGGACAAATATGGTAGAAGGCCATCTTAAAAAATCATTTTATTGGGGGGTTGCACAATGCTTATCATAATCCATCCATGCATCCATCCATTGTGTCAAGCACATTTGTACATTTGTTGCCCTCATCATTCTCAAAACACTTGCTTTCTACTTGAGCCCTTGACATCAGCTCCTCATTCCTCTCCCCCTCCCTCATGAACACTTGATTATTTATAAATTATTATTATTTTTGCCATATCTTACACATGTCTCCCTTCACCCACTTTTCTGTTGTCTGATGCCCAGAGGGGGAGGTTATATGTAGATCCTTGTAATCGGCATCCCCTTTTTACCCCATCTTTCCAGTATTGCTGCTCTCACCACTGGTTCTGAATTCCCTGTTTCCAGTTTCTATCTGTACCAGCGTACATCCTTTGGTCTAACCAGATATGTAAGGTAGAATTGGGATCATGATAGTTGGGGGGTGGGTGAGAGGAAGGGAAGCATTGAAGAACTAAAGGAAAGTTGTATGTTTCATCTTTGCTACACTGCACCCTGGAGGCCATTGTTGTAAAAGAAAAAATGATCAAGGTCAAGTTTCTTTATACTGAGGGGAACAAATTTGGTGGTTACCAGGTGAAGGAGGGGGAAGAGAGCAGGGGAAAGTAACAGACTACCAGGTAGACAAGTGTTAACTGAGTGAAAGAGAAAACAATATTCTACACGAGAAAGAAGAGAGAAGACCTGAGAACAAGCTATTGGCAAAGGTGGTAAGTTGTTTACATTGTTGACTACAAAAACGAGTATCTGAAATGTAAATTCCTAGCTGATCAACAATAAAAGAATTAAGTATCATAAAGAACAATAGAAAGAGTAAATAGAGTAAATGAAGCCTCAATTCTCCTAAAATGCTAAAAAAAAAACCCTCTCAGAGCCTTCATTCCGATTCTCTATCAAAGTAATAATAAACTCTTGCCTTGTTAATAGAATCATTCCTAAACTCATCATTTTAATATGTGATGATGTTCCACTAATAAATTATTGATGATTTGGTCTCAGAAAATTCACCATTTTCATCCAAATCCAGGCTAATTATTTTTCCACCACTTCCCTCCTCCACACACTCTTCTTGATTGCTGGAGTTTCTCTTAGGTTATTTTCAGTTTATCTCTTAACACCAGAATTTCTTTCTCCTCATATTCCCGAAGTTTTTATTTTGAAGATGTGGAAAGACAGTGAGTTTTCCCAAACTGAAAAATGTATGTACCTACACAACAATGACTTTTCTCTCCCCCCTCCCCGCCCCTCCCACAAAGCCACACACGCTGCCTGGTGAGCTGCTCCTGCCGGGGTGAGGCCCCTGGGCAAACAGCAGGCATCTTTGTGACTGTCTCATACAGTGCTGATATGTAGGCTGAGCCCCACGCACTCTCTCCACCTGTTCTTCCAACACTGAGCTGTGTGGAAGCGACAGATAGGAGGACACCCAGAGGTCATCCCAGGGGCTGAAGTAAAACAAGAGCCCAAGAGGGTGGCTTTCAGAAGTCTACATTCTCACCACCCTAGAGACTACACGCCCCAGGCAGTCTCGGCCGCTTCCTTCCATTCTTGTCAGCAACAACGATTCCTCCTTGGTTGCGTGGTTTTCCTCATGTGGCGTCTGTTTCTCCATGGCCCTGCATGTGGGCATCTCTGCATCTACTCGAGTCTTTCTGCAACTCCGAAATGTTGAGCTTTAAGATTCATCCTATAGCGGGGGAGGTTTTCTCATCAGCTTTTTGAAAGCCCCTCATACAAGTGTGAGTCCAACTGCGTGGTTAATTATTATAACATCTCACATGGCATAACTGAAGGTGCTACCACTCATCTGGCAATTTGCTGGACTGTGTTGCGTGCATGCTGTTGTGTTGCTTGAGGTTACGCCACTGGGATGTCTAATCACTCACAGTCGATTGGGTTTCAGTGGCGCTTCCAGACTAAGACAAGAAAGAAAGGCCTGGTGATTTACTTCAAAAAAAAAAAAAAAAGGCCTATAAAAACTGCATGGACCACAGAATATTTCCTTAGTCTTCAACCTTAGCTTAGCTTGGGTGCATCCTTAAGATCAAAATCAAATTCCTTGCCAGAGAGTCAATTTTGATGCATGGTGACCTCAGAGGGCAGAACGGAACCGCTCATTTGGGTCTCCAGAGCTGCAAATCTTTATAGGAGGGGAAAGCAAGCACTGGATTGGAACTGTTGATTTTGTGGCTAGCAGTCCAAGATGTAACCCAGGACCCTACCAGGACTCCTTGGATGCCTCATGAAACCAGGTCAAGCCAATGCTGACTCAGAGTGAACTCCCCGGGGACTCCTGAGACTGTCTTCATTACAGATGTAAAAAAGCCCAATCTTTGTCCTGAGGAGCTACTGGTAGTTTCGAACATTGGGACTAATCTAAGTGTCCTAGTACAGGGAGTACATGTGTTGTCAGCGATACCAAAGGAATAAAGGTTTAGAGGTGGAGGGGGAGTTTAGAGTGGTGATGGTGGTGGTGATGGTGGGGTGCTCAAAGGGAGAGGATGTCAAGGAGTTCAGGAAGGACAAGTAGACAGACCAGCACTAGCCACTGGAACTCCATCGGGTTGACCGCTGAATGACCTACCTCCTTCCTCCCAGCTCAGAAAGTCCCACTATCAGCTGCTTGATGTGATTGGGATAAAGAGGGATATGATATCTGTTAACTCCCAATAAAAGAGTTGGAGGAAAAGTGTCTTCCTACTTGGATAGAGACTGGAAGAATCCCCCAGACCATGATTCTTAGTCACTCTTCCCATCGGAACTCACCTCCACGGTTCACATTCCAAGGGACCATTTGGCAGATCTTTAAAGGAATGGTAACACCCAGGAGCTGTGGGCAGCAAGGTCAGGAGTTCTAATCCCAGGCACTTCACTGGAGAATGACAAGGCTTTCCACCCCGGGATAGAGTCACAATCTCAGAACGCACAGGAGTCGTTCTAATTGTCTGATAGGATGGCTCTGAGTTGACATTGATTTAATGGCAGTTGAGGGGTTTTTTATTTTGTTTTTTTTTGAGAAAAGGGCAGCATTTGCTCAAGGTCATAGTTCACCAGGGTTGGGAAAGAAGGAGGCATGGAGGTGGGACACAGGGGGAGGAGGTGGGGCACGCGATGGTATAATGAATGTGCATGACCCGCTGAATGTGACAATCCTGTTCTGCTCTGTCAAATTTCACCACCCGCACAATAAAAAGTTAATTAAAAAAGGAAAAGAAAAACGACATGACAGTAGTTTATAAAAAAGAACTCTTCCTTGTCAAACACCAATATATGCTTTAAGCAAAGTCTTCAGGACTCTGACACAATTGTCTTATGGCTTCGGTTTCCGAAAGCCCTGGCCTAGAAGTAAATTCGGAGCTGGACACTGGATTGCAAGGGCCTAAGGGAGTACAGAGGGATCACTCAGGGTCAGCCTGCCCTTCCTCCCTCTCTCCACAACCTGCGTGGCTTTGCACTACTCTCTGGATAAGCACTCCCTGATGTTCTGGAGGCAGGGCTGGAGGCAGAGCTGGGGGCAGGGGTGGGGAATCGAATCACCCCTTGAACCTCTCTGCCTTCCTTCTTCCAACCCACATTCTAATAAAGAGACCTGGGGATGTAGTGGGTAGCCCCTTGAGAGGCTAACCGAAAGGGCAGCGATTCCATCCCAGTGGCCACTCTGTAGGGAGAAAGAAGTGTTTACCAGCTCCCATAAGGACTTATGAAGCCTTGGAAATTCTCTAGAGGGTCGTCATGAGTCTTAATAGACTCAGTGACAGTGGGGAACTGTCCTCTCACTTCTACTCACTAATCTAACTTCATTTTCTGTATCAAGCAAAGTCCTAGAAAAACCAGAATGCATTGGCATCAAGTCCATGCCAACCCCTGGTGACCCTACAGGACAGCATAGAATTAATTGTTCCTGTGAGTTTCTGAGACTGGAACTCTTTTTTTTGCCCCATGTAAACATAATTTGTTGCATACAGTGTACAAACATTCTATTTTGTGCAAATTAATTTTTTTTAAATCATCTTACTGGGGGCTCACACAACCCTTATCACAATCAACCACATTTGTACATTTGTTGCCATCATCATTCTCAACACATTTTCTTTCCACTTAAGCCCTTGGCATTGTCATCTTTCCCCTAGACTGTAACTCTTTCTGGAAGTAGGAAAGCCCCTGTTTCTCTTACAGAGTGGTTGGTGTCAAATCGCTGTCATTGCCATTACCAGCCCAATGGGCAAGCACTAAGCCACCAGGGTGCCTTGGCAAAGCCCTAGCTCTCTTTGATAATTCAGCTTTCAATGTTTGACACACACACACACACACACACACACACACACACACACCCCCTCCAGACCCCATTCCTGCCTCAATGGCACTCTCTCCTTTATAAACCATCCGCTTGTAGACTGTAAGCCTCTTGGGAGAAGCCATGCTTTATTTCCAACGCTATAACCTCGCTGGTATCCTCCTATGAGTCTGTGAAAAGTGCTCAATCATGATTTGTTGAACGAGGGAGTCCCGCATGCACACCACGCCATCAGACATGACTCCACATGTCCCCAAATGTAAGGTGGCGTTCGCAGAACAAGGTGCTTTTCCCGGTTGGTATTGAGGTGAATAATTTACTGTTAGTATTTTTTTTTTGCTTTCACAGCGTGAGTGGGGACCGCCCCTGGGGTTGACTGGGTTGGGGCTGTCATTTCAGGAGGGACCTTTTCCTCTCTGAGCGCTGTGTGCACCGTGGAGTGGTTACCAAACCCACATGTTCCGATGCCCTGCTTCAGGCGGCGGCGGCAAGGCCCTAAAATCCCAAAGGGCAGAGGATGAAGGCCACTGCACTCTGCTTGCCCTTGCTCAGAGGGCAAGCTCACCGTGGAATCCCCAAATGAATGCACGCCCCCGCGGCCTTCCTGGGCAAGTGAGTCCAGGAGTGCTTCGGAAGTGACAGCATCTATTTGGATGATTAAGTTCTGCTCTAAGCGTCGAAATAAAATAAAAAGTCTGTGCTTTGAAATGAAAATAAAGAAGCCCACCTGTAGGGGGTCTGGGGAATACCAGGGAGGGGAGCAGGGGTTAGATCTTAAATGAAATCCCTAAAGGAGAAGCAGCTTTCCCAGCGAGGGAGGAACTCAAACAAGAAGCCCGGTGCCTTGATGCAGCAGCAGCAGCAGCTTCTGTGGAGTGGAGCAGGGGGAGGAAGGAGGGAAGGGGAAGCAGGGAGCTAGCTGTGCAGCAGTTGAAAGGGGACACCAGGAACACATTGTTCATGCATCTGTACAATATTTGTAACTCGCTGTCATGGAGTTAATCTGAATCGCAGCCCAACGCTTAACTCTCTGCATCACCAGGGCTTCTCATATGAAGGAAAGACCCACTGGCTTGGAGTCGATGTCGACTCTTTGGGACCCTGTAGGACAGGGTAGAACTGCTTCTGTGGGGTTAGGAGAGTAGGAAGTCTCACCCCCCCCCCCCCAACCCGGCGAAGCAAAGCTAGTCTGCTGTTTTATGCTCTGTTTACCAGGAGCAAAACCTGACATAGTTAACCGGGGTGTATGGGTCCTATTGATGGGGCTGCTGTCAAGCCACGCCAATACTCAGTGACCCCCAAACAAAACGTCGCCTGATCCTGTCCCATCTTCAGAAGTGTTGGTATGTGTGAATCTCTCGTGCCTTCCATCCTGGGGGTCTCATCTCTCAGCATCACCTCCAGCATGATGCTGTTGCGATCCAAAGGGTTTCCACTGGAGACCAGACCTTTCCTTCTCACTTGTCTTAGCCTGCAGGTTTTGCTGAGACCTGTTTCCTATGGGTGACCTTGCTGGTATTTGAGATAAAGATGGTATAATAGCTTCTAGCCTCAAGGCAATGCACCAATTAGCACAGTGTGATAGACTGATGGCTGGGTGGTAGATTAAAGGGGCATTTTCAGGAAGAAACCAGTTAGGGAGGGCGGAAAGGAGTGCAGTATTAGAACAGAGATACAATCAAAACATTCAGTTAAGGAGCTGATACCAAGGGCTCAAGTCAGAAAGAAAATGCTTTGGAAATGTTGATGGCATCATATGTACAAGTGTGCTTAATACAATCGAATGATGGGTTGTTATAAGATTGTAAACCTCCCCCCCAGTAAAGTGATTAATAATACCCCCCCTACGAGTTATTTTGGGCTCATAGTGAACCTATGGATAGACTAGAACTGTCCCTGTGGGTTCTTGAGGTTGTCAATCTTTACAGGAGCAGGGAGCCTCACCCTCGTTCTGCAAACAGTTGGTGGGCTTGAGCCACCAACCTTGTGGTTAGCAGCCTCATGTGAAATACTAGGCCAGCAAAGACAAAGAATGACCTGGGCCTGGCCCACTGTGGAGTCCCGTGACTTCTTCATATGGTACACTGCAGGATTGTCTTTCCCTTGTTGCACAGACGTTGGCTGTGTGTGTTCATGTCTCCATCAGACATCGACTGTGAGTCATGCCCAGGGCAGGGTGGGGTTAATGTTCGGTGGGGTTAATGTTCCTGGGGTGATGCTCTGGTGAGCATAGGTACCTTTCCTCTGGTCAGTCAACCCTTCCAGCAGATCAAAGTGGCTGCACTGTGGAGGCCCAAAGAAGGTGCTGGAGGCATCCAGCAACTGTGCTACATTGCTGGTGAGGCTGATGAATTCTCTCCTGCCTCAACTCCAAATTTTGAGTCTTCCTTGTCCCTTAGAATACTTCTTTTAGTGAGGGGAGGAATACTAGTTCTACAGGTACACAGCCAAAGCTATACCTATCAGCATGTTCCGCACACAACACAAATTATGTTATCTTTCTCACTGTCCGTTTCCAAATGACTCTTCCATTAGGGAGGGCGGGAAGGAATGCAGTATAAGAACAGGGATACAATCAAAACACTTGAGTCAAGGAGCTAACACCGAGGGCTCAAGTAGGAAGGAAATGTTCGGAAAGTGTTTTAATTTGCCAACATCTCGTCCAACCTTTCCAGTTGCTTTATGGCACCTGGATTTCACATAGATAATGTTTATAAATGGTCGAAGCAGACGTACTTTATAAATTAAGATAAACCATTGTTTGATTAAAGAAGAGGATCCTCATCAAAGTGGAGGTGAGGTGTGTGTGTGTGTGTGAGATCTATATTTCAAATTAACAGCGGAATCCAGATTTTCTGGAGTTACCGAGGCTGGATAAAATCCTGCAAGTCTTACCCTGAGATGATCTTTGAATTTTAAACCTTCCTCCCTTTTAAGACCTCCCTCAAGCCCTCTCCAGGATGGGGCGGTAAAGCTGAGCAGCATCTGCACTTGTGCATTGAAAACAGGTGGCATCGATTATGCTGCTCCACCATCTTATGATCTGTCCCTAAATCTTTCCACGACCCTACAGAGAGCTCCGTGCCCCCTACACGGAGTGCTGCTCCCCTGCGCCTCTCCACCCACGACAAAGCCCACTGACATCGAGTGACCCTGCAGGAGGGGGTAGGATTGCCCCTGGGGCGTCTGAGACTTACCTCTGTGGAAATAGAATGCCACACCTTCTCTTTCAGAGGGACTGATGGCTTCAAAGTGCTGGCCTTGAGGGTAGGAGTCTAACACGTACGTAGCCCACGATGCCACCCGAACTCCATCCTAGAAACCACTCCGAATAAGCCTTGGTCTTCATACACTTGCCTCTTCTAGATCATTCACCTCAGTGGGATTCTAGATCCTGTCTGTCCTTTCATGGCGGTCCGACTCCAGTCAGCATGGTTTCAAGTTCCGTCCACAGGGTAGTGCATCGCAGGGGCTCCTTGCTTCTAGGACTGAGACGGCTGCTGTGAGTTGGATTTCAACTTGATGGTGGCAAGATTGACTTGGGGGGGGGGTGCGTGTTTAATATTCCTGTGCCGTGTTTTCCCAAGTGGGGGACTCAGTTCTCTAGGGGGCTCTGAGATAATCCAAGAGTGGGGGTGGGGGTGGGGCTGCCAAAGCAATACTTACACTTTATCTTGGATTATGGGCTCTCGGTCAAAGGCTTTTCATTGTTTTCCTGAGAGGAGGCTGGTGGGCCTGGCAAGTTTGGGAACCTGCGCTTGTACTGATAGCATCTTTTCATGTGGCCTTTTGGAGGAGGGCCTTATTGCAACCAGTAAGGAGCGAGATGAGAGTAGGCCCGGCATTGCTATTTCGGGTGTCTTGAAAGATGATTGACTTTTGAGCTCCCCAGTGTCTGCCTTCAGAGATGAATGCAAGGTCTGTGAATTTGTCGCTGAAGTGGCACGGTGACACATCCCATGGCAGTTAGCCTCTGGTCCCACCGTGATGGCGGTGGCTTGCCGCGGCTGAGCTGTAGTGCTGTGGCTGCCCTCTGTCTGCTTTGGAGAAGTCTGTGTGGGAGACCACAGACAGCGAGGCAGAGGTGCATGGGTCTTGCCTCAAGGAACCTTCTTACTTTTGTCCTCCAACGTGCCCTGACTCCATAGCCCGTAGAGAAGTAGCAGAGCCTGTGTCGGGTCTCCAGCAGGTACGACCGGAGTCATTAGTGCTGACAGCAAGCTTCAGCTTGTGGGGTGTTTGGCTTGGGGGCAGTAAGAGGGTGGGGTTGGAAGGCAACCTTTCCCCCTCTTCTCCTTCTGGGAGCAGGCAGCCTGCCTTGTCTTTTGGCAGAAGATCCAGGGTGGTATGTGTTTCCTAACACCACACGTACCCTGATGCCTCCTGGGCAGGCTGGATTCCTGACTGCTCATGGGCACTTCCACCCAGGCCAATCTGCTCCAAGGAAAAGGTTGACTGAGATGGGATTCAGGCAAGCCTCGGGGGCTTAGTGCTGGGGCACTCACCGTCCTGCACGACTGACCTGAAGTGGAAGGATTCTGAAAGAACACCCCAGACAACGCAGATTGGTTTTCTCGTCTTTGGAATTTGTCTGCAGCAACCAGGTTTCCTCCTTGAGCGAAATTGCTACCTGGCCAGAGAGAGACAGGTAAAGAGGTCACCAGCGGGGACTAGAGTCCTTTTGGGAGGGGGAGACTTTGTCGGGGTGGAAGTAATTATCACTAAACAATCGCAGAGCAGGTCGTGGCTTGGGCCCTTTTAAAAATGATTAGTGCCAGACTTTCCTTAGACGCAGGTCCCTGGTCTCGTGAGAGCCCTCTTTCCAGATGCTGTGGATGCTCACGGGCTGGGGCGACTTCCCCCTGAGGTGTGGAAAACAAGAAGCCTCAATTCATCTCTCTTTTCCATCCTAGGCAGTGACAGTGTCTTGTCCTTCTCAAGACCCACAGCCCCTTCCAGTTGGGCTAAACGAAGTCATTTCTAAACATGAGCGCCTTCATTTCCTGACACTTTCAGGGCTGGTCCTGTTTTATATCCATGATTTGTGCCTCATTATTTTGTCTGACTTGGAAAACTTGGATCGACCCTTGCTGATTTATGACCCCTTTGAATAAAACATTGCAGGGCTGCATTTTTTCAGTGCCGTAACACGCCGTGAGCTCGGTGCCGAGTGGCATGAAGCCCAGACCAGGTTGGCTGGTTGCAGGCGCCCCCCCAGCCTGGTTGGGGACCACCTGCAGGAGGGAAGAAGGAAGCTCTCATCTGCAGTTAGAAGACTTTGCTCAAATATCATGTCTGCCACAAACAAGAAACTTGATCAGGCACGTTGCTCCCCCGCTTCTTTGAATAATGATGTGATATATAGCATTGTTGTTCTTCCTTTGGCTGTCTCTCTTGGGGAGAGGATTATGTGTCCTGATTCCATGGGGCCAGGTGTGGCCATGCGGTTTGGGGTGCCCCTCCCTTCTCTGGAAGGATCATGCATCCCTGCGCTGTTGACGTTAGGCTTGACGACACAGTTACCTCTGGTTGGCTTCAGTGTCTCACATCTGTAAAGATATTGAAGCCATTATGAGTTTCTGCATCTCTCTCTCTCTTCTTAAATCCTAGAGTGAAGAAGGTGTGGAGCAAGGCTGAAGCTGGCCTACGTGCACGTGTGATCTCAGTGAAATAAACCTTTTGTGGCTGTCAACATAGGAGCCCTGGTGGCATAGTGGGCTACATGTTGGCCTGCTAACCACCGAGTCAGTGGTCCAAAACCATCCATCGTTCCAGGGGAGAAAGATGAGGTTTTCTAGCCCCCTAAAGAGTGATAGCTTCAGAAACTCACAGGGGCAGTTTTATTCTGCCTTACAGGGGCGGCAAGGGTCTTGATGGGTTTGATGGCAGTGAGGTTCAGGAGTCTGAGGCTGCTAACACAGAGATTTGGGGGGCTGAAGGGTGTTGTAGCATTGCATAACCGAAGCTGGTTAATATACAGAATAACTGGGTGTAACCATACATGACAGGGTGTGCGTGTGTGTGTGTGTGTGTGTGTGTGTGAGAGAGAGAGAGAGAGAGAGAGAGAGACAGAGAGACAGAGAGAGAAATTAAAAATGCGTCGAGCAGGACAAGGTACTGTATTCAGGTGTAAGGATCACAAAGTTGTCTGAGGTCTCGCACCTGTTCTTGAGAGAAAACGACCAGCCACAGGTGATGCTAACCGCAGAATCATGGCCTTTGTGAGGCCGTTTGCTTGCACCCTTGCATGTTTCCAGCTTCGGGTAGACCTCTTCCCATAGGCTGCCCCCCAGGAAATGCTGACAAAGAGGGAATGTTGTCATTGTCAGATGCCCGGGGGTCAATTCCATTGCACAGTGACCCTGTGCACATCAGCCTGCCACACCCCTGGCCCTGTGTTCTCCTGTGTCTGAGCTCATGGTTGCAGCCTCTGGGTCAGTCCATTGGGTGGAGAGCCTGTCCTCCCCTCTTTCAAGCGTGAGGCCCTTCTCCAGGCCACATCCAAAGTACATGGGGTGAAATCTTTTCTTCCTTGCTCCCAAGGATCATCTGGTTGTAGTACTTCTTCTAAGACAGATCAGTTTGTTCTTCTGGCAACCCACAGTTCTTTCAGGATTCTTCTCCAGCACCATAATTCAAATCTGTGACCAGAGAGCAGCCATGGTCTATCATGACATGAGCAATACAAAATGAGATCACTTGCCAAGGACCCCATCCAAACCCAAACCAGAAAGCTAACCCTGATGCCATTGGGCGAATTGGGGCTTTTGGCTGTAACCTTTATGGAACCAGAACTCCAGGTCTTTCTTCCTTGGTGCAAGTTGTTAGCCTTTCTGTCCGTACCAGGGCAAAGCATTTGTGTCACACAATGACCTCTGTGCCATGCCACACCCTGACCATATTTTACTGCAACTACACCGGCTGTTTTGCAGGTGGTGAAACCCACAAGTTAATTTCCTTTCCTTTCCGTTAAGCCGCGCTCCCTGTGGCCCTGCTGATTCCTCACCTGGCCCTGTCTGAGTGGGGCCTTGCCACGGAGTTGACCAGGGTTTGGACTCTCAGGTGTTAAACTGACTCTCTAGGTCTCAACAGCCCTCCCGTGGCTTGTTCTGAGTCAGGTACCCTCCCCAGTCCAATCCTCTCCAAGTGGATGCCATGTGGTCCACAGGGTGGGGTCTCACGCAGAGGAAAGACAGGGCAGTGTCTTGCTAAAGCGGTAGCAAGGGAGGGATGCATAGGTAACGTTGCTCTCTGAAATTTCCTCTCCAGTGGAAATTTCACCTGTCACCTCTGTCACCTCTGTCAACTCTCCTGTCACCTCTGTCAACTCCAACAGCGATGTCTGCACTCCTAGGAGGCCCCCACTGGGTCATAGAGGAGCCCTGGTGGGCAGTGGGTTGCGCATCGGGCTGCTGACCGCAGGGCCAGCTGTTGGAACCCCCCCCCCACCCCCCAGCCACTCTATGGGTGAAAGAGGAGGTTTTCTGTAAAGAATGACAGTCCTGGAACCCATTCTCCCATCATATGAGTCAGAATCAGCTCGATGGTGGTGAATTTGGAAAATTTTGATTTCAACACTGTAGGGGGTCCCTGGGTGTCAGGCACGATTACGTGTGTGGCATGGAGCTGTCAGCTGGGCGGTTCAAATCCACCCACAGGCCTCAGCTGAAGATCAGGCCTGGGGGTCTGTTCTTGAGAGTCACAGCCCTGACCCTGACGGGGCAGCCCCCCTCTGCACATACAGGCCCCTTCTAAGTTCGAAATAGCTTGGTAGCAAGTTCTGGCAGTGTGGTTGCTCACCTCTGTGCACGCCGCTCCCCAGAAGTCCAGCACCCTGCGGCTCCCACGTGCTTTCCCACTCAAAGACAAAACAGACATCGGGTCACTTTGATCTTATTACTGCGATGTATTCTTAGGCATCTGGGACGCCCCTTACAGCGCACTGGCCCAAGAGCCAATCAAAGGAGCGTCTATGTGGGGCTCTGTCTACCAGGCACATTAGACAAGCCACTTCCCCTTTCACTCCTGTGTGGGTGTGAAATGGGGTTCACACCCTCGCTGGAGACCAGGTGAGGTGGCGGGGGTAAAATCATTGACGGCAGCATTGTGGTGCACATGTCAAGGTCATTCGGGAACTCCAGGATGTCCCTAGCGGCGACGGTCACGAAGAGGAGGCTCAGGTCGATGTCACCCTTGCTGCAGCTTCGGTATTGATTTAATGGCAAGTTCCCTCTGCACTGACCTTCTCACCCTCCAGGAGGGGGCTGTTTTCTTAGCGGGGAGAGTCAGGTTCCCCAGGCTGCCGCCCAACAGCCCTTCCTTTTAAGGACCCAGTTTGTTTGTCTGGGCTGCTGCTGGGACCTCACCAATGTTAGCTCTGTGATAAGCTTCCCTTATAAGGCAGCTGCTCTCCAGGACCTGTATGCTGAGGGTGGGCCCTGAAGCTTAGTGCTAAGTAAGGAATGTCCAGGACCAATCTCTCGATTTACCCCCCCCCAGCCCCTACCCCATGCCAATCCAGTCTTCAGGGGGGCAATTTCTAAATTGTGTCCCGGAAAATACAAATACATTGATGGCAGTGGTGGCACCTCAGCCCCAGAAATGTCTCTCCACCCATGCCCTGCCACATGCCCTCCCTTCTACCTTGTCCAACTGCCTCCATCTGGTCTGGCATTCTTCCTATTTGGAAGAATGTCCTCAGCGACTGCTCTGATGCCCTCTCCCCTCCCAACCCCCTTTGGACTTGCATCAGGGATGGGATTCCTCTGTTCCAGCTTTGCCATCCCTCTAGGCAGACTGCCAAGTGCTGTGGGTAAGAAGAGTGGGTGCCAGGAGAATTGCGCCCCACACAGGCAGGCCGGCCTGGTGGTCAGGTTGGGGGAGAGCGAGCCTGGGGTGCCCAGCACAGCTTTTGATCAGCCACCCTGGTGGCTTTGGGGTTCAGAGTGCAGTGGCTGCTAATCGCTCTTGGCTCCCGTGTCCCAGGTTAATTTCCTGACATCTAAGGAGCTTTGTTCAGGATAAGTAACTTCCTGCCTTTCATGTCAGAGCCTGCCTAGGAGGGGATCCTGAAAGAAGCCAAAGCATGTTAGGCTAGAGACATGGCATGGGTTTGGGACCTGATGTGGTGGGCTAAGCATTGGGCTTCTTCTTCCAACGTTGGTGGTTCAAACCCACTGGGTGCTTCACCTAAAGGTTCCTGTGGGTCCGACTAAACCGACCAGAGGACAGTGAATTTGGCTTGGTTTGAGTCACACAGTAGAAGGTTCCTTGGGTGAGATGGTCCCTGGGTGTGGCTCACAGCTTTTCTCAATTGGTCACCAGAAGGTCAGGGGTATGAGTGCACCCAGAGATGTGCTGGAAGAAAGCCCTGGTGATCTGCTTCCAAGAAGTCTGCTTGGGGGTGCAGTCACGCTTGCACACATAGGGAGGGGCTCACCAAGACTTGGAACCAACCTGATGGCAGGTGGTGTTTTAAGATGCTGAAGGAGACAAGTAAGAGTTGAAAGAAGGACAAACTGGATGCTCCTTAGAAGCCAGGATGGTGAGATTTTGGACATATCATCAGGAGAGACTATAGGGAAAGGAGGAAAACCTTCACAGAGGTGGGTTGATGCAGTGACTACGACAGTGGGTTCTGACATGAGAGTTGTGCACCTGGCACAGGGCAGGGCAGTGTTTTGTTCTGTGATCCATAAGGTTGAAACCGACTCAAAGGCACCTCACAGTGCACAGGTAGGGTAAGAGGGAGGAGCCAGTCTCTGTGATGCTAGGTGCCGGCTGAGGTTCTCCTCTGCTTGGGCTGCTTTGCAGTGATACCAGGGCACCACTAAGGGCTTGTGTCTTGGGACCTCATCCCAGTTCTCTGAGCCTCCTCCCAAAGGCTCTGGCCATGGTTCCCTGGCAGAGAGCAAGGACTTCCTCAGCCCCTTACTGGGCCTGGACTGACTCCTGCCCTTCCCTCTCCCCCTCCACCTTCCCAAACATTTGCCTCCCCCCCACCCCCACCCCTTCATTTCCACTTCCTTTCTTCTCTGGCAGTGCCATTTGATCACTGTTTGCTCAGTTGTTTGCCCTTCATGTGGGCAAGCTCCCGGGTTTCTGGAAGCTCCGGGCAGCTGGACTGCGCCTCTGACTTAGTGCCTGGGGTCCTCGGAGCAGACAGGAGACTAATACGTGTTTTGGATCATGGCAGATGTTGCAATGCTCTGATCGCCAGGGGTTGTGGTGTGGCTCAGTTGACATTTCAGACACCCATGGTGCAAATAAAGTCTGTAAGTTTGGGAACTCAGAGGCAAAGAAAGCCAACAGATCCTTTTGGTTTAGGAAGGATTGATAGCCAGACCTCAGGAGGGCCAGGGAAACCCTTTGCCACTTGGGAACTATTAGACGGGAATGGGCCTTAGACCCTTAAACAGCGTCTCCTCTAAGCTCGATGACTCTGAGTTCAGCAGCTGCTCCTTTGGTTTCACTCACAAGTAATGGCCGAATGCACAGTGTAACCGAATCCCACCCAAACACACCTCACGGATGAGCCAGTGGAGCTCCACAGACGCTGTGATCTGATCAAAGTGGTGATGGGAACTAGAAAGGGTGAAACTCAGCCTGATGGCTCCAAACTGGTCAGTACTCCTGCCACTGGACTGACCTGTTTTGATGTGTGTGTCTCAGTGGGGACCGCTGATGGCTTCAAAGGAGACCCCAGCATTGTCTGAGGAGGGTGAGCCTGCTGATCTCAGGAAAGCCCTCAGCACCTCATGGAGGGGTGAGAAGGATTTCTCTGGAGAGGCCCTCAGGGGGGCCAGGCACCGCCACCTGGAGATTAGGAACCTTGGCAGGAGTTGGGAATGGGGTGGAGGGAGGTCTCTCTTAGATCTGTGGCTTCTTTAAGATTTGAATATCCAGGGGTTTGGGGCCAGAGACAAATGTTCCCAAAGGTGGTGTTTTTGAGCTGCGACTTCCCCTCAGAGAGTTGGTTGAGGGGGAAGGAGAGGGGAACATCTTGCAACAAGTGTGGCCAGCCCGGAGGACCCCAGGGATCACCACTGGGAAGGTTGTCTTAAATCCTGCCTTCCCAGCTGTTAAAAACAAGCTGCGCCATTTCTAATCAGACATGGAAGAAGTCAGAAGAAGGTCGTTCAGGACTTTAGTATCTGTCTTTCTCCTTTCTGTTTCTTTCTTTCTGTCCCTACTCTTCTCTGTTCTAGTGCGTGCACACGTGCACACACACACACACCCCGACACTTTAGTGCCTTGTACCTTCTGCTTCGTTGTTGGCAGCGCTGTCTGCACCATCTCCAGGGCCAGTTTTGTGTTGGCTGGTCATGGCTCATAGGGTTTTCACTGGTTAATTTTCAGAAGTGTGGTCCAGCCTTTCTTCCTCATTCAGATTAGCCAGCAGCTAGCTCCACTGAGACCCATTCAGTACCATAGTGACGCACAAGCCTCCACCAATAACCAGGAGGCCATTCAAGAGATGCATCGGCAGGCATCAAGCCCCTGTCTCCCTCATGGAAGGCACGAACCCTCCCACTGCACCATCAATGCCTGCTCTCTTCTGGGCAGCACAGGCAAACAGAGCCACCTAAGAGGAGCCCAGAGTGGTGATGTGTTGGGCTCCTAACAGCAAGATCAGCAGTTTGAAGCCCTCCCAGCCACTCCTAGCGAGAAAAGCAAGACAGTCTTTGAATCCCACAAAGGCAGTTCTACTCTGCCCTGTAGGATCACTATAAGTCAAAATCAACTTAAAATCAGTGAATTTGATTTGGAGTTTGGCCTGGAGTCAGTTCTCTGTTGGCCATTCCTGGGCGACTGTTCCTTCTGCACCTGTGACACTATCCACCCTCACTGGGAAGCCAGTTGACCTCCCTGGGGTCTTTTTGCACTTCCCAGTAAGGGTCCAGGCAATTTCAAACTGGTCCCTGCCTGCTACCTCTCCAGAGAGGAACACACACCCGTTTCACTTAGCACCTGGTCTCTCTGAAGAGGAGGAAGCCGGGTTTGCTATTTCTGAGCTGGGACCACCTTTGTCCCTGTAGTTGCCTTTTGGGGGAACTTCCTAGGTTTGGGAGGATCTGAAAGACTATGCCTTTGCGATTTAGTGGTGCAATAATCCAAAACACCCCAAGTGGTAGCTTCCACACACAAAGTGTGCTTTCTCACAGTTTGGCAGCCTGAGAGTCGGAACTCAGAGTGCCGGCTCGAGGAGAGGACTGGCTTCTGTTGGCTCTGAAGGAAAGGCCTGGTCTCCTCTAACTGTTACCCCTAGGTGATCTTTGTGTGGCCTGGCATGCATGTTCCCCATCTCTGCCTCTCTAGTCTCCTCCTTTTATCCACCCCTTGTAAGAGATGGGCACATTAGCAAAACAAAGACAACCCCCCTCTCAAATGGGATTGCAACCAGAGGCACTTTGTTGACTGCCTTTGGGGTGGTTCCGGACTCTTAGCAATCCTTTCTATGCACAAACACTGCCCAGCCTGGTGCCCTCCCCACACTTATGCTTGTATTCGAGCCCATTGATGCAGTCACTGTGACAGTATGTCTTGCTGGGGGCCTTCTTTTTTTGCTGCCCCTCAACGTTACCAATCATGATGCCCTTCCACAAAGACTGATCTCTCTTGAAAATATGTCCAAAGTATGCGAGTCATCCTTGCCGGCCAGGGGCGCTAAGGTGAAGCTTCTATGACAGGTTTGTGTGTTCTTTTGGCAGTCCACGGTACTTTCAAGCCTCGTCACCGGCACCACAATTGGAATCCATCAATTCTCCTTGAGCCTTCCATACTTCATGTCCAACGTTAGCGAGGCTTGAGACAGGTGCACTTTAGACCTCAGTGTAACATTCCTGCTTTTCAACACTGTGAAGAGGGCCCCTGCAGCAGAGCTACATAACACAACGTGTCCTTTGATCTTCAGGCTGCTGTTCCCTTGAGCATTGATTGTTGATCGCAGCAAGAAGAAATCCTTGGCAACTTCAATCTTTCCTCCACTTACATGATGTCTCCTACTGGGCCTGCTGTAAGGATTTTGGTTTGCTTTACATTGAGTTGCAATCCATACTGAAGACCCTCACCCGCCATCTTCATCAGCAAACACTTCAAGTCTTCCTCCCTTTCAGCAAGCAAGGTTGTATCGCATCATCTGCAGGTGACAGAGCTCATAAGCCCTTCTCTAATTTTGAAGCCACGTTCTTCATGTAAGCCAGCTTCCCTGATGATTTGCCCAGCACACAGATTGAATACGAGTGTAGGGACAGGAGACAGCACTGAGGCTCACCCTTTCTGACTCTAACCATCCGGGATTCCCTTACTCTGCTTGCCCACCTGCCTCTTGATCCACGTATGGGTTCTGCATGAAGACAAGGGAAGTCCATTCTTCTCAAGGCTATTCCTGGCTTGTCATGGTCCACACAGTGGAATGCCTTAGCATAGTTACAGCACAGAGGTTAGGAGTTATGATACCTATGGAGAAGGGACACATAAGAGTCTTGGACTGCAATTTCCTACCCATGGTCCACATTAGGGGATGCTTGTCGCTGTCATTGAATCACCCTCCCCTACGTGTGACCCCACACATGATAGAACGAAACGCTGTCCAGTCCTGTGCCTTCTGCACAGTCAGTTGCAGATCAGATGACTGTGATCCTTAGGTTTTCAGGGCTGAATTTTGTCAGGCCATTCTTCCTACTCTTAATCTTGAAGATTCGCTCACACCTGTGTGACAGCACTGAAAACCACAAGCCTCTGCTGACAGGTGGGTGGAGACTACAGGAGGGAGGCATGCCTGGGAGGGGCAGGAGAGTGCTCGCAGAGCCCCAGCGTCAGGGCTAGCACCCACAGAGCATAGAAGGAGGAGCAGAGAAGGGAGGCTGGGGGAGTGCTCTCCTAGCCCGAGGTCATGCCCAGGGGAAAATGCTGGTCGGTCTCCCGGAGTCAGGGTTTCCAATACTGGGAGGGGAAAAACAAAAGGCTGGTTTTTGGCACGGAGGCTCGGGAACTGCCGTGATATCTGATTTCACACTTTTATTATATTTTCATTCCTTCTTATCTCTTCTACCACCTAGCTGGTTCTCCAGGGCCTGCCTGGGAATAAAACGAGAACCTGCGTAATTGCTGTGAGCTCTTAAACGTGCTCCATAAACACAGAGCATTTTTATGTGTGCATATAAAGCGCCTTCTCTGGCCGAGAGGGCCTGATTCACGGCGCTCAGCTGAGCAGGTTTATTGGGAATAACTGCAGTCCCCCGGGACGTGGGCAGTGCCAGTACTTCTGTTTGGGGAGAGGTGTGTAGTCAACCGGAGCGCAGCCCTCTCACCCGCCACCGCATTTGTGGGTCCTTTGCTCCTTGTCCTTTTGCCTTAACGATGCTGCAGAGCTCACCCAGCCGCAGGCTCTCTGCGCCCATCCTGCATGGGTTCCTGGTAATCAGCGACGTGCTGGTAAATGCCGAACCACAGGCGCTGTGAGGAAAACACCTGGATCTTAGCCAGAAATCAAGATGCAGATCCTGCCTATCCGGATTCACAGCCTCCGAAACTCCACACAGGGTCACTCCAAGTCAGCATTGCCAGGGCGGCAGTGGATTTGGGGGTTTTCATGATCCAGAGATACAGAAAGTAGAGAGCCTGAAAAATAGCCACGGCGACTAGAAGACATAGGAAGTAGTGAGCGATGGGTCCTGAGTACACTTGGTTGGAAGGAAGTGCGGTTGATTGTCCATTTGATTGTGTATTTCCATGTTAGTAACAACTCTGGTAACAACGGGTGTGCACATGCCAGACAGCTGCGGCCAGGGGCTCTCCCACGTGCATGCTGGCCGGCTGTAATAGGCCCGTGGCTACAGGGCAGGCCACCTGACCCAGCACGTGCTTGGTGCTTCCACCCGGAGAGCACCCTGTGACAACGAACCAAGGGACTCGATTCAAACCTTTCCACCTTGGCTCAAGGGCATAATTCTAAAGTTCCCCCCCTCCCCCCTTTGGCTAACTAAGTGCCATCCATGCTTTTCCGGCAACCTCGCTTCCAGTCCCAGTTCTCAAGTGTGGCTGCACAGCGGAGCCGCCTGGAGAGTCTTTAAAAAGATACTGATGCAAAAAATAAATAAATAAGGTGCTAATACCAAGAGCTCAAGTAGAAAGAAAAGGTTTTGAAAATGATGGCAACCCATGTACAAATGTGCTTGACACATGGATATATATATGGATTGTGATAAGAGCTATATGAGTCCCCACTAAAATGATTTGAAAACAGGCCGATGCTTGGGTTCTGGGATTCTTTGCAGGGGAATCTAATAATGCGAGCCAGGGTGGGATCAATAGTCTTTGCACTAGTCAGACCTTGGCTTTGGACTGTGAAAAGCATAGGCTTTGAATTCCCACAGACTGTGTGAGTCTTGGCTTGGCCATAACGTTAAGATCATACTTCTTCAACTCCCCGAGGTCCACTTCTGCCCACTGTCAAGGGGGAAGGATGACGCTGCTCACGTAAGTTTATAGAGACACGCGTTCCCCCAGTGCCTGGTATATGATGTATGAAGTCAGCCCTTGGCTTGTGATGACCCAGAGAGCACCCTGCACAAGGCCATCTGGGCCCAGTCCGTTTCCTGACTGGTTGTGGATCAGACTACTGTGATCCGTAGGGTTTTCCCCAGTGATTGAAGCAAGGTCATCAGGAGTTCCTTACTCATCAGCCTTGGTCTGGAAGCTCTTCATCATCATCACAGCCCACGAGCCTTCACCGAATGGTGGATGGCAACTGTAACTGACCTCCATCTCCCACATGGAGGAACGCGTTCTACCTCAGCACCCTCCACACCTCCACTACCGCCACACCTGTGCACAAACACAAATATGCAGTCCGATTCCTACTGTGTATTTCACTGACTCTCCCTAGCCTACACGTTTCAGAAACTCATTCTCCAAAGTCACACCCCTGCTCAGAAATCTTGCCTGCTTCCCTGTTCGCTGCAGATTAACATCTGGTTCATATGTCACTTACACAATGCCCTGAAGAGTCTCCCCTCAGTGCCCCATTTCCCGGATTGTCTTCCACCAGGAAAAGCCTGCCTGCCCACCCAATCCACTCCCATCTCATGTCTGGAATTTCCCCCTGGGGTCTCTCTTGCCAGACGTTCCTGCCACTACGACCTTCCACAGAGGGCCCTCCAGTGCGCTTCTCTGACTTGGTTAAATCCTTCCATTCCTTACCAGTCGGAGTGTTGGCAGCCTTGTGGTTATGTGTTGGATGAGCATCCACAAGGTTGGCAGCTGGAAACCACCAGTGGCTCTGTGGGAGAAAGACTCCTGTAGAATCACTGTCTTGGAAACCTGCAGGGGCAGTTCTGCCCTGTCCTGCAGGGTCCCTATCAGATGGCAGTCATTGGCAGTGAGTTTGGAGTTTTGGGTTATTCAACTCTTGGGAAGCCTTCCTCCACTTTCGCCCAGAAAAGGCCTCTTCTGAACAGGGCCCCCTTAATTCTCAGTCCCCGCATCCCTGATTTCAGCCTTTTCTTCACTGCTCATGAAATGTACATGTCATTGGCCCAGCTCTGCAGCTGCTTAGCTGACAGGCACTCATCCGTGCCAGTCAAGGCTGTCTCTGGGATGCTGTCACACGGCCGGCTAATTGGGCAGTGTTGGTCCACCAGCCTTCCTTACCACTCTGAGCTACCACCCTCGGGAGCTGCTCTGGAGGGTGGGGGCAGGAGGTGGCTGGGAAATTCTGAGTGGGTCAGCAATTTCCTCTTTCAGGCTGGGTCCAACCTCCAACTCAAGGGCTCTGTTAGTGTCCCCACCTCACCTCTGCCCCAGTGGTGACTGCAGCTGGTGTGTCTCCCTCCGTCCTGGGCACTCAACAATGATATCAAGAATACAATGTACCCCAGGCACCCACGTGTAGGAATGGTTAGGAACCCAAGTCTGCGCTGCTGACCCTGGGACACTGCATAGGCAGGGATAGCTCTTACAACCTCCTTGATATGCAAGCCTCCCCAAAGAACATATGCCTAATCTCTCACCACCCATGCCAACTCATAGAGGTCCTACAGGGGAGGGTAGAACTGCCTCATCTTTCTCTTGAGGAGTAGCTGGTGGTATTGAACTGCCGACTTTGTGAGGTGTAGCTCAACACGTAATCTCAACACCACCAGGAGGTCTAGCTATCATGCTCTCCAAGTCAGAAACCATGAATTTAAGAGTGATTGATTGAAAATTGGTCCTTTACCTCGGCTGTTGGGTAGCGGTTTACTGAAAACATTGTGGATGAACCAGATCTCATGGCTCAGTTACTTGTGTATTGGGTTGGTCTCTTACGTTCAGTCTCCTAGCTCAGTTCTTAACGTTAGCAGTTACCATCAACGACTTCCCTGGCCATGCTGGAAACCTCAGAACTCTTCCCAATTCCTTTTCTATCTTCCCTCCAACAGACAGCAAGTATTATTGATTCCACACGGGAAAGGCAAACCTGGGCTTCCTTCTCTATTTCCCACTTTCACGATCGCTTATTTGGGCTGGGGTTAGCGTTCTGCAAAGAATCTGGCTGTTGTTGTCTTTGGTTTCTGTATGATAATCTCAAAAGTCTTGGGATTTCTTCAGGGGTTTGAGTTTACCATCAGACTCATGGATGGTGCTGGCTGGACCAGAGAGACCCATGTAGGGAAGCCATGTTTAGGCAAGAGGGGCAGGACTCAGTCAAATATACCTCTTTGATGAGATGCCATAAAGGTTCTGGGCATACATGCTCTGTGAGCTTCCTGGTGGGTGATAGACATTGATTTTCACAGAACCTTCCCACAGAGAGTCTTCTAGATCTCCCCCTGGGCCCGTCATCTCTTCTGTGATAATAACACTGTAATCATAAGGATATCCAAGCGTTCTAGGAGTCATTCTAGCAAATACTTGTAACTGAGGGCATAGTGGGGAAGAACAGGTCTGAAAGGAGGGAGTCCTCTGGACCCTGACATTCTGCCATCCTAATGACATCATGGGAAAACTCCAAATGCTTAGCCAGAAGGTCTAAAGTGAGGGTGTTTTGGGGACTCCCCATCTTGCAGCCGGTGCCTGAGACCTTGGGCTGACATGGCCATCGAGAGGACAGTGCTCTCTAACACATGAGGCCTGCTCTCGCCCCCAGGTGGCTTGGCTCTGAGGAGGAAGCCCTGTGTGTGCAGCTGGGGCCGAGCAGAGAGGAACAGAGGAGACCGGTGCTGGCCATCATCTGACTTGATCATCAACACATTTGGGGTTAGAGAAGTGGGGTATGACTGATCCTTAGATGTCACCTGTGGCACTCGTCACTGACTCGCCAGGTCTTCCTTTCCTTGTTGCCTGATGTGTCTCTTAAAAGCCGATAAATCACATCCATGCTTAGCACCAGCCATCATGCCATATTCTTGTGTCCTGAGCTATTAAGTGGAGACCTTTCACAGACATCTTCAGCCAGCCATCTCACATCTCAGCAGCCAGCCTGCGTCCCACATACACCCAGCTTCTCAGGGGACTTCCAGACCACGCTGCTCCCTCTCCTTGGTACGCTCCCCTTCTTTCTCACTGGGACATACTACCTCACCTTTTAAGGTAAAGCTCAGGTCATCTTCATCAAAACCTCTCTTGACATACTCTGAGAAAATCCATTATTCCTGCGTTGTGTTTCTTCAGCCCTTGGCACAAGCCTTTATTCAGCATTCGGCTACATGCTTTTAAATGCATGTTTTCTTGTCTGCCCTCATTCAGCGCAGCTTAGTCACTCCGTTTTCCCCCGGCAGCACTGCACAGAGGAGGAGCTCCCGGGCCTGTATGGAATAAACGAATGGTGCACGTGCTGTCTTGTGTTCCACTTAACAGATGAAGCGGGGAGACCCTAAATCAGACCGCAATACTTACAAGCACCTTACATCTAGGTTGTGTTTCCCGAAGGAAACAAACCACTTCCTCTCAGCTCCCACACAGGAAGGCCTTGGGACGTGAGTGAGGGCCTCAGGGGGAACGTCTGCCCTTCACCCCAGACAGGCTGTGTTTGCAAAGAGCGTGTTGATTTGAACTTGACTCTTAGTCACCCTTAAAGCTCTGCAGATATCTCTCTGGGGCAGAATGCATGTGTGTAGTCTTTTCTAAGCAGCGCTTTGCTAAGATAGCACTTCCAAGTTGGCTGCAGGTGTGGAGTTGAGGTTCCTGGGTCCCGGGGTATGTTAAGAACTTACCAGTGAACCTCAAGGTCCCTTCTTCCCACCTCACCGCACGTGAGCACCAGGCTGCTTGTTCCCTTGGCTCAGACTTTTCAGAGAACAGATGGTTGATAATGGCCATTTTGTCTGCTCCCCAAAAGAACCATGTTTAAACTCTCAGTGGATTTGAATACCCACAAGCTAGTTTACTCTCCAAGTCCAAGGGGAGAGGTGTGGGGGTGGGGCTTTGGAGAGGTCAGTGGAGACGGAGTCCTCGCTCTGAACAACAACAACAGTGGAAGCAGCAACACCAACAATAACAACAAAGCAGTTGTCATCAAGATGATTCCAAACTCATTGCATCCTCAGAGTGGAACTCTGATTCATGGGTTTTCAAAGCTGTGGTCTTTCAGAATCTAGTCACCAGACCTTTCTTCTGAGGCAGTCAACGTCCAACGTTCAATGACATAGCCGTTTGTGTCACCCAGGGACTTTGGGCCACATGAGAATCAGACATAAGCCAGACTTTCCCAGAGGGCGATAGGTCTAACCAGAACATGAAGCTGAAGGAATGAAAGAGTCGTTTGTTCTCATAATTTCAAAAGAGGATTTGAAGCCTAAAGTCTGGATCCAGTGTTATTTCCCTCGTTCATCAGCCGTCCTCCTGCCTTCCCCTATAGCAGTTCACCCCACTTGCCTTTGGAGTGTGCCTGGGCGAAGCTTACCTCAAGACTGGACAGTAGGACAGATCATCAGGACCACGTTTGGAGGCCGAATGGCATCTATTTCATGAGTTCAGTCAAGGCAGAAAGAAAAGGAACATTTTTCAAAACCAGAAAAGGAGAAGACCAAGGGATTAGGCAGTGAGTGCATTCTAGGGGAGTCGCCATTCTTCATCAAGTGGGCATGTGTGCTGCAGAGGCGTGGACAGGTAGAGGGGACCTGGGACAACCCAGCTGGTGAAGCAGTGAGGTGGCGAAATGAGGAGGGGTTGGCAGAATTCAGACTGACTCTTGTTCGAGCTCCAGTCCGGATGGAGAAAATAGATGTGATTGTGAAGAGAAGCAGCACCAACTCCATGTCATCAAGTGAACGGCCAGGGAATATCCAGGAATGAGGACAACACTGCCCTGTGTCTGCCTGGGCAGGCAGTTAGGGCATCTTGCTCATCTGCCAGAATCCCCAGGAACTTAAGGCTGAGACACACAGACTTAGCAAGAAGTGACCGCAAGAAGGAAATTACACGGAATGACGAAGGAAATGTGGCAAGAGTGAAGGAGTACAGCTGCTGCTTACCAACCTGGGGAGACAGGTTTCTGGTCTCGTGAAGTGCTCAGGAGCTCAGGTCACCTTGGAAGATTGTTCACCTTGATTCTGAGACAGGAACTGGTAGCACCGTCTTCCATGGGATGTCTTCCCTAAGATGGAGGGGAGCTTCATAGAGGGTATAGTTGTGATGGCACCATCATGCCATGGGGTCAAATCCAATATGCAAGTCCAGGCAATCCTGTGACTTATCTTACTTGATTCTCACTCTGTCCCTCTGAAGAGTAGAAAGAGCAACCATTCATCCATTGATTCAGTCAACACACAATTCCTCAGAACCATGTGCTCAGTTCTATGCCCGGTGTAAGACTGTCATCAGAGATCAGTCAGGGAGATAGGCAAGGATAGCCACTATGTTACTATTGTGTAAAAATATCAGACTGGAAAAATGCATAGGATCCCGGGAGAACCCCATTCAGTGTGATGTTTAACCTCATTGGGAGGGAAGTCCAGTCAGACTGGAGTTGAGTCTTCAAGGGGGAAGAAGAGGGAAGGAATGGTTTCTAGGAAGTGAAGGTAGTACTGTGTTTTTTCTTAGTGGTATCTCCCGTTCTAATTCACAACTGCGGGAAACTGCTCTCCCTCATCCCCTGGCTCACCTGTCCATGCCCACTCCACCACGGAGACATACGACCCTTCCACCTGCTACCCACTTGCTGAGTTGCTCGGTCCCACCAATAGCTATATCAGAAGGGTGAACTGTGAGGCGGAGCTTCAATGAGATGGACACCGGATGAAACCAGGGAGCCAGGGAAGTTGTGAGATGGCGCAGGATGGGGCCAGGTCGCTTTCTGTTGTGTACACATTCCCTATGAGTGGGATGGAGCCAACTTGACCACGCCAAACAACGGCCCGTAGGAAACCCCCTGACCAGCGAGAAGACAGTGCTGCGTCTTACAGACAGCGCACACAGCCCACGTGGCTGAGGTTAGCGTCTCTTCTTGATTCCTTCCCAGGAGGCTGGCTCATATATTTGTATGTAGTTGGAGTCTCTTGCATTGTATGCATTCCTTCCTGGAATCCTACTTTTAAAAAATTGACTTCTTAAATTAAAAAAACAAAACTGCAACCATGAAAGTTCTTTAGGGAGGCCAGGGTACTTTCCATCTTCTTGACCAGCACCATGACTCAGATGTGAGGACGCAGACACAGCATCGTGGAGAACGTCAGGAGCTAAAGGAAGGGGAGGCTTGTAGGAAACAAACCTGGAGACATCAAACTGGGTCCTGTCGTTAAAGCCTTCATATGCCATACTGAGGGCTTTATTTTATTCTGTAGTAATATGGAGCAAGTAAACCCATCTTTCTCTTTTTAATCAATTCTGTTGAGCCACGCTGTAGACACAATAAACCCCGCCTGTTTGTCGTGTGCAGTCTGTTGCGTTCTGGCTCATGTAGGCAGCGGTATCACCACCACTCCACTAAGACACAGGACATCGCCATCACCCCCGAAGTTTCCCGTGCTCCTTCTCTACGAAACCATTGTTCAGCGTTTGGTCATACTAGATGAAGGCGGCTTGTCCTGGCACTCTGTACAGATAACAGCATTCTGAGCAACCCGTGCTCTCTCCCACAGCCGTCGTCTCTTACTCAGCAGCATGTTTTGGGGATTCTCTCACATAGTTGGCAGTAATAGCAGCCCATTCTTCTGGGTCCCAGCAACTTGAGCAGTGGGCAGAGAGGCCACAAAGGCTGTCAGCATGCTTTGGTCTGTAGACACTCATGACGTGTGCTTCCAGCCAATGAGATGCCCAAGAGAAGGGAGAGGGAATGAGGAGCCCAAGAAGAAATTGGTTAGGTTGTCAGCTATGGCGGCTACAGCAAAATGGGATATGCAACCCAAAAGGCAGCAGCAAGGAGGGTACATATCAGATGAAAACCTCACTCACTGCCAGTGAGTCCATTCTGACGGACAGTGACCCTGGGGGCAGTAGGTAGCAGGGGTGGCCGAGTGAGCGACTTGTTGGACTACTAGTCACTAGGTCTGGCAGTTCAAAATCATCAGTCACTATGACTGATGTTTAAGGGAGTGTATCCCTTAAAGAGTTACAATCTCAGATCCATCCTATCCTATAGGGTCTCTATGGGTCATTCTGGACTTGGGGGGGAGGGAGTGAGTATTATTGGGCAAAACAGAACTGACCTTTTGGCTTTCTGAGACTAAATCTTCATAGGAGTAGACAACTGCATCTTTTCCCCCATGCGTGGTTGGTGGGCTTGAGTCACTGGTCTCGGTGTTAGCCGCTCAACGCACAGCCCACTGTACAACGGACTCCTTAGATTTAAAAAGTGCAAATAAAAGGAAAAGGAGAGCAATGGAAAGGCAGGATGAAGGGATTAACATAGACACCAAAAGATTTACCTGCAAACTATGGGGAAAATAGACAAGAGGGGAGCCTCGCCTCTGATGAAGCAGCAGAATAAGAGGCCAAATCGGTTTGCTGTCCATTGAGCAGGGCTCATTGAGGAGCCCTGGGGCACAGTGATCAGTGTGGGACTGCGGTCTGCAAGGTAAGCAGCTGAAGCCACCAGGCATTTATTTACCCAAGCCCCCAGGGCAGTGTTACCCTAGCCACAAAGTCACCATGAGGCAGCATTGACCTGAGGGCAGTGAGTTTGGTGATTTTTTCTGTTTGTTTTTATCAGGTCATGTTAGTGGTTTCTATATCTTCCTGTTTGCATAATCTAGAGGAATATATATATATATATACACACTATATATACACATACTATTTTGTAAATGCGAGATTTTTGTAGTTCTAGAAATACTTTTTTTAAAAGGAGGAGATCCTACTTTATCCTATTTTTAGTGTTTGTTTTTTAAGGAGATGAAATCATTTGCTGGCTCTCCAGTTTCTGTCCAACCAGACAAATAGTAGGATTGCTAAATTGCGGTAAGCTGTGACTGGCTTGAGTGTCGATGAACATTTCATGGGGTGGCGGCAGGTTTTATACCACACATAATACCATAATACCAACCACACTGAATAGCCATTTGGTGTCATAGCCATGCATGTGGATACCTGGAACATTTTAAGTTGCTTTTAGTCCCTGTTGGATTTTATGGGTAGAATTATTTGTCAAAGTAAGCCCCATACTTTCATCATGTTTCTATCTGGCAGAGTTTGGTGGCCCCTGTAATAGCTTTTGGTAGTGGCAGTCCTGTTTTCCCAATAACTTTTGATATGCTGGGAAAGTTTGGAAATTAGAGGGAGCTGTGTGTTCTGACATTAAATTATGAATTAGTAGGAATTACAATGGCATTATGATATAACCGCTGATCAACCATTGAAGATATTGACACTTGGCATCTTCTGAAGGAAAGTTTGCCTCGACATTTATATTTGGAAAGTCATTGTAATTTACAAAAGAATTATTATAAATATCTAGCTTTTAATATTTTTTGCTTTGTATATTAGGAATGACATACGAATTGTTCTTAACATGTCTGTTTTGACTTTAAAAATAAAATATTATTTACAAAAGCAAATTTCTTTCCTTTTTTTGAGTGATATTTCTGTGTATGAATAATGCACAGTTAATTTATTTATTCAGGACATTTGAGTGTATGGTGTTGGACTACTATGAATAAAGATGCTGTGAAAATTAATGGAGAGTTTTCCTCAGAGACACAAACTTTCATTTCTCTTGGTAATGACTATGTATATTTCCAATAAGGTATCCAATAGTAGGAAAATATAAATGAAAACCACGAGGTGGCATTGCTTTGCATTTATTAGCATAATATATTAAAAAGAAGATAAGACTGACTCTACAGCGTGTTGGTGCGGCTGCAGAGGAACTAGCACTCTCAAACACTGCCGCTGGTAAAGAAAGCGTTCAGTCCACTTTAAGATACAGTTTCGAGGTTTCTTGTCAGATATTTCATACAGTAAGTCCATTCCTGAGTTTTTAATCATCGACTATCTTGAAATAGGGCAGAAAAATGAGCAGATTTTATGTCTAGAGACCAGCACTCAGATCATGGAAGATTATATAGTCTTCATAAACGTTGTTTTTTTGAAACAGTGCACTAAGCTCTATACTGTACATAAGTAAATGGTTTCCTAGTGTGGATAATGACGTGGTAATGTTGCTCTTGGTTACCATCGAGTCACCTCTGATTGAGGACCCTCTGAACAGTAGAGGAAGCTTTGCTCAGTCCTGCCTGAAGGTTGCTGCTCTGCTTGAGATCATTGTGAGGGCTACTGAGTGTGTTGTATGCTTTCCAACCTCAGGGACTTGTATTCTCGCTCTCTATCAGAAAATATTCTGTTGTGATACAAAAGTTTGCCCTTGACTAATTTTTGGAAGTAGGTTACAAGGACTTTCTCTTTAATTTATCTTAGTCGGGGCACTCCATTGAAATCTGTCCAGTCTGGGTGACTCCACTGGTGGTTGGAAATATCAGTAACCTAGCTTCCAGCAACACAACACAAAACCTGACACAGATAGGTGGGTGGCAGATGATCTTACAAATCATGAACTTCTGAATGAACTTCTTCATACATGAGGATTTCTTGCTATTGAATTGTTTGATTAAAGTGAACTCAGAGATTAATGAGTTGGTGGGCATACATATTATGTTTTACCAGCTCTATACCTAAAGATTATATCAATTAATAATGGGGTATGTATGAGCTTCTGTTAATTATTTTTTAAGAAAGAGAAGCTCAGATCATGTGGACAAACTAATAAATAGATGAAAAGGCACCCTGTGTGGGTTTGGGACCTGGTGTCTGACCTTTCCTTGTTCTAGTTCTTTCTCTCCTGCTTTCCTTTGTTAACCAAATTGTTTCCCTTTCTGTAATGGTCAAAGATGGGTGAGTTGTAAGACTGCGTTGCTTGGTTGTCATAGCATAACACCAAACCCCAAACTCACTGCCATCAAGTTGATTCTGACTTAATAGTCGCACTATAGGACTGGATAACAATGCCCCTGTGAGATTCCAAGACTGGAACTCTTTGCAGGAGTAGAGAGCCTCTTCCTTCTCCCAAGGAATGGCTGGTAGTTTTGAACTGCTGACCTTGGGTTTAATATGTAATGACTATACCATCAGGGCTCCTTGTATAGCCTTTTCCTATGATGAGATATGATATGCTGCAGTCACCTACATGGTAAGGTTTGCTATGAGCAGCCATTCAACTGAGAGAAAATGTCTTTAGGGTGTGACCACATGAAGTGGCTTCAAAAAGTTTAAGAAAAAATGGAATTGAAAGACAGTGCTATTTTCCCATGAACATTTTAAAGCCTCTTATAAGAACATGCTAGCAAAACGTTCCTACTTTTGGCTGGATCTGGATTCTACACGTGAATCATCTTCATCTGACCTCTGGTTTTTTGGACTGAAGCTAGCAGACTGCATATTCCCTACTGAACTAGGAATCTGTTAACATCCACAGTGTGTGTCAGCAGCCTGCCATCTGACCTGCTGTATCTGCAGCCAGTAGCCTGATGTCTGACCTTCCACACTTGTCAGAACTGACAACTACTTGAGTCAGGAGAAACCTCTCTCCCAACATCCGACTCACAGACTTGAAATGTTTTAGCCTCTACAACCATAGGGGCCATTTCCTCTATCTACATAGCCATATATACATTCAGATATATGCGTGTAGTCCTCACTGTTTTTGCTTTTCTAGGGAACTCACCACAGACCCCTTCTAGTCACATCTGTTTTCACTCAGAGCCACTGCTATCTTGAGCAGTCGCACTCTGTGCCATAGGCTGTGCTAGCTCTTGTTGCTATTGGGTGCTACTGAGTAGATTGTAATGCATAGAAACCTCATATGACGCAGTAGCACTGCCTCACAGATGTTTTTTATTCCCCCCTCCTTATTTTAAACTGTAATTTTCATTGTACCAGGTTGGGGGAGCGTCATAGCCCCTGGGGGAGTTTAGTTACTGGGCAGGTACAAATGAATATGCCAGAAGCTTCTGTTTCTGAGTTTAATGGTTAGTGACTTTCCTCTCATATCACCAGGAGAGAGGAATCCTCAAAGAGCAGAGTGAAGGGCAGAAAGAAGAAAAGAAACAATAGAACCATAAGCTCAGTCAGAACTTGGATAATTCTTACTCAACTGACTCAACCGTTGAGAGACATGTGGGGAGATTGACATCCAGCCTGACGCTGGTATTTTGTGGGTCAGCCATGTGGGGGTAGCCTGGGAGTTGGGGAACTCATCTCAGTAGGGCAGGGAGTGGGTACAGAGATGCAGTGTGTACCTCAAAAACCCTCAATGTAGAAGCATTCTGAATTGAGTGCATTTAACTGGGATGAATTTACATTTCTTGAATTCTTTCAGTGTGGCTGAAAGAAAAGAAAAAGCACAAAGGTTTGGGGGCTGGAGATCAAGACATTCCAAGAAGCGTCTGGCACAGAACTGTGCAGGTGAGGGAGGAAGGGAAATGTGGAGGCGGTGCTGTTTCAGTGTAGTGTGCTCAGCTGGCTTGTTCTAGCTCCCTGACTCCCTCAGCACCTTCTCCCCCACCGCACCCCCGGGCTGTTCGATCCCCAGACGTACTGTGCTATTGTCCTGCTCTCTCACAGAAGCCCCTGTCCAGGAATGCATCTCTTCTATTGGGCCACAGGACAGCTCGATTCCAAACGAGTGAGCGCGGTGAAGGGGAAGCTACATGAGCCCTGACTGATGGCAGCTGATGATAAAAGAATAGAGCATTAGGAGATCACCCCTGGGAAATATCATGATGCATACCTCCTGGGAATCCTGTGTATGTGTGTGTATATATATATATACCAGCTTGCAAGTCATAAAAATATGACTTTGAACTGAATTCCCCAGATTGGGGGGGTAGGGTAGATGTGTGTGGTCTATTCCGTGCTCCTGACCTGAGGAATGCCACTTCCCTTGCAAAGCTTGTCTCTCATCCCCAGGATCTGAAACCTTCACAGGGAAAGGCAAGTTTGAAGCTCCCTAATTTCCAAGGGAGGTAATGGCTTCACAGCAAAAGCTGGGTCTCGGTTTTTAAAGCCACGACCTGGCCATTTTGAGGCTGATGGAATAACCAAGACCCTCTGTGAGTGGAGCGCTTAGGAGCCCGGCTCTCATCACACCCCGAGGGCAGCGTTGGGGTCAGCCTCCTCTGCAAGGGTTCCAGGAGCACAAAGTGACCAGGACGTCTTGAGGGCAGAGGTGGGTGAAGGGCCTATGTAAAAACAGGCATGTTCTGTGCAGCTCAGATGTAACCCTACAGCGTGGTCCAGTATGGTAGCCATGAGCCATCTATGTGAACGAATTTAAATGCCTTACATGAAATACTGTAAAACTCCAGGTCCTCAGTGTTCAACACTCACGATGAGCTCTCAGCCCCTGTATCGTGTGGAGGTGGACCTTCCCCACTTCTCTCCAGGTTGTTAACCTAGTCCAGCTGTGCTTACCCCACAGTGTCACTGGGCCCCGGCTGGAGGAGCAAACTGGCGGGGAGTCAGGAGCACTCGCTGACTTTCTGATCTTGGGAGAACGGTTTCATCTTTTAGATTGTGTTTCTTCATTGGTACACTGGAGAGACACCCCCTGCCCACACCTTTCTCGTGAGGATGGATGGAAAATACAAAGACATTGGCTTGACAATGGTTAGCAACCTTAATAAGACTCCTGGACTCCTCAAGGAGCATTCTGTAAGAGGTGAGAGCTGGGTCTGACAGGTATGACAGGGCCTGCTTCTCCCTAGATGCTGCATCTGCTTCTCTGGTGTCATTGTCTTACTGTTGCATGTTAATGAGGTCTGAATTGTCAATCCTCACCCAGCACAATTCATGTTGGAATTCTAACCATAAACCCGTGAATGCAATTCTGTTAGGGAAAGATTAATAAAGGCCTCTTTGTTATGCTAATCAGGTCATATCAGGGGAAGTTGGGTCTTAAACCTAATCACTTCTGAAGACTTCTAAAGAGCAGCCTAAACACTGAGCCCACGCCAACTGGAGAAGGCACAAGGAGCCACGGAACCAAGAAAGGCATCTGGCTATTAGCAAAGAATCCTGGAGACCGAAGCATATGCGTATTTCTGTCCTTGAACGTCACCTGCATGTGATGTTTCTGTTTCAGCAGCACTAGGTCAGTAACTAAGCCCCCTCCGAGGTGCATGCAGGCAAGGCTGGCATGTGAGAAGGTAGAACTGTGAGTATGGCCCCTAACAGTCATGTCTTGAGCACGTGGGACCGAGAGAGGTTTGGGGTTGAGTGAGCACCTGGGATCCGTAAGAAGCAAGGACACAGGGGTCTGGTGAAACCAGTGTGACAGCTCACATTGATTTGCTGGCTTGTCCTGATTAGTGCTAAAGGAAAACGTGCTGAAGGACTGAGCGAAGGGACACAGAGTTCATGGAAGCTGCTGAACAGCTTTGGGCAACTTTGGCTACCCTGCTGACTTCTCTATAAAGAGAAAGTCTTGAGATAACGGGATGTAAGGAATGTCCTGGCAGTGGGGGACATGTGTGAGGCAAGAGTAATTTGAAAATAGGATGCAGTAGGTATAGGGGAGGTCTAAGAGTCTTTATTTCTTTTCTGTTTAAAATAATTTGGGGGGAGCTCATACAACTCTTATCACGATCAATACATATGTTCATTGAATGCAGACCACATTTGTACATTTGTTGCCATCATCATTCTTAAACATCCTCATGCTATTTAGGCCCTTGGGATCAGCTTCTCATATTTCCCCTGCCCCCCTTCCATCACAAACTCTTAATAATTTACAAATTGTCATTATTTTGTCTTATAGTACACTGTCTGATATGTCCCTTCACCCACTTCCCTGTTGTCCATACTGCAGGGAGGAGGTTATATGTAAATTCCCTACAATTGGTTCCCCTTTTCTACTCCACTTTGCCTCCACCCTCCCAGTATCACCACTCTCACCACTGATCCTGAAGGGATCATCTGTCCTGAATTCCCCATGTTTCTGGCTCCAGTGTACATCTCCTGGTCTAGCTGGATTTGTAAGGTAGAATTGAGCTCATGATAGTGGGTGGGAGAGAGCATTTAAGAACCAGAGGAGGGGCTGAGCCCTGGTGGCGTAGTGGTTGAGTGTGGGACTGCGACCCATCGGCTTGGCGGTTCAAATCCAGCAGCAGCTCTCCAGGAGCAAGGCTGGGCCTCCCACTCCCACCAGAGGGCAGTGATATCCCCCACCCACAAAAAGGAACCAGCGGAAAGTTGCATATTTTATTGTTGCTACACTGTACCCTGACAGTGGCTCATCTGGCTCATCTCCCTGTGACCTTCTGTAAGGGCAGGTTGCTTCACCTGCTGATGGGCTTTGGGTCCCCTCATTTACAATGATATATATTTTTAGTTTTTTGATGCTTGATACCTGATCTCTTTGACACCACTTGGTCACACAGACTGGTGTGCTTCTTCCATGTGGGCTTTGTTGCTTCTGAGCTAGATGGCCGCTTGTTTATTTCAAGTTTTTAAGATCCCAGGCACTATATCTTTTGATTGCCAGGCACCATCAACTTTCTTCACCACATTTGCTTATGCACACGTGTCTTCAGTGATAACATCAGGAAGGTGGGCATGCAATGTCATGATTTTTAGTTCTTTGTTGCCTGATAACTGATCCCTTTGACACCGCATGGTCACATAGGCTGATGTGCTTCTTCCATGTGGGCTTTGTTGCTTCTGAGCTGGATGGCCGCTTGTTTACTTTCAAGAGTCTCTATTTCTTGAGCCACTACTATTTTCCAGAGTGCCATGATTTGAATTGGATCCCTACCCCCCCCCATTCCCACCCCCCAGGTGGCAATGCCACGGTTAAGTGCTTAGCTGCAAACCAGAAGGTTGCTGAGCCCACTAGCCACTTCGTGGGGGAAAGATGGAGCGGTCTACTTCTGTCAGGACATCGGCCTTCCAACCTTACAGGCTAGCACACCTGTGTCCCAGAAGGTTGCTGGGAGTCAGGCCATGTTCCCCTGCAATGGACTTTACAATTGGAGTTGGAAATTCTCTCCCTTATACAAGGTTCCTAGGAGTTAGAATGTGTAATGGTGGTGAGTTTGCTTGCTTTGGGTTTATATTTGTGGCTATGATCTCATTTAGATTAGAGAAGAGCCCCAGTGAGATAGGGGTGATGCATGAGCAGCAGTTCAAAAGTGCCGGTGGCTCCTGGGGAGAAAGGACAGGTGTTCTGTTCCCATAAATGGTTACAGTCTCTGGAGAAAGACGGACTTTCTACTCCCATAAAGGGTGAAGGTCTCAGAAATCCACGGAGACAATGCTACCCTGTTCTATGGGGCCCCTGTGAGTCAGCATGGACTCGGTGGTAGTGTGTTTTAGAATCAGCGGTTTCTCCGTTATGCTGTTGAGGCAGTCAGTCTTAGTGGAGGGTAGGTTATATATCAATCTCTTTTGAGAATTACAAGAACAGACTAAGCCGGCATCAAGGAAGCAAAGCTGCCACATGTGTGAAAGTCACCGCAGGACTGAGAAACAGAAGTTGAGACGAAACCAAGGCCTTCCTCTGAGCCCTCGGGGGTGGGGGGTGGGGTGGGGGAAGAACGCTTTCCCCTAGCACCCTCCTAAACTGTAAGGAAATAAGTTTCTGTTGGTTTAGACCACATTTGTAATATCTCTCTGATCACAGTACTATAACAAAGACATAAGGATCCTGTATATTTATCTTTTCTCCTCATAAACACCTGGAAGGTGTGTCTTTAACCCCAATATATAGGTGCATGAGTTGCTCAATCATCCGACTAGTCAAATGGAGATCCAAGATTCTGATCTAAGGTCAACATCATCTTTTCTACTCTGCCAAACTACCCCGAAGCAGGTAGTGTGTTTGCTCTAAGGATGCTCACACAGCCCACGCTTTACTGCAAGAAGCTGCAAAGCTCTCTGGCCTAAGCTGCAAAGCTCTCTGGCCTTCAGATGAACTCCGAACTTGGCCAGTGCTCCTCTGAGTTCAGCATTGTTGAGAAACCAGCCTGTTCCTGGACAGTCTCACTTATCAGAAGGTTCCACAGCACATTATGATCAGGTGCTGTGAACCTACAACAGTCATGGGCCTTTGTTTACAGGCTGGTTGGAATTGTAAAGATGGGACGATGTAGGGTGTGGATGGAAACTTGGACATTGCGGAAGGTAGAAGACTGTTGGGGGAAGTGCAATGAGTGCATGGCACATAACCACATCTATTTTTTGATGTGACAGTTGGAGAAGTGCTTCGTGATCTTTTTGTATGTTTGGAATGGTATATCCTCCTACAATGTAACAAAGCACCATGAGGTTTTAGAAAGCCTATCACACGGGTGCAACCCTCTCGACATTCTGCCTGGAAGTTGGTTGGACTTGTGTGCAGGAGAATTGAGTCACACATGGTGGGTTGGTGAAGGACGTTGAAAGGACCATGGACTATGATAAGAACACACTTCGCTCTTGGAAGAAATGCAGCCAGGAGAGTCCTTGGAGGCAAGGATGGTGGACTTTTCATCTGGAGAGATGAGACCCTAGAAAAGGACATCGCACTCGGTAAGGTGGAAGGTTGGCAGAAATGAGGAAGACTCTCAAGGAGAGGGATTGACACACTGGCTGTGACCATTGTGAGCCTGGTGCAGGTCAGGGCAGTGTTTTGTCCTCTGGTACACAAAGTCCCTATAAATCAGAATGGACTCAATGGCCTGACAGCAACAGATCCTTCTGTTTTGATGGAACTGCATTGCCAATGTTCTCCTGGGAAACCTTTCTGCATGGCCAAGGGGTGTGAAGGAATCACCTGGAAGACTCCTGCAGAAGGATCCACATTCTTTTTGCATTTGCCGCCTAGATAATCTGTTTTCTTTACTGATACAGCCACCTTGCCTTGGGTCTCCATCAACAAGGGGTCAAGCCTGGGATGTCCAATTTTATTGTGTTGTATGTTAGAAAGCCTCTTACAGAAGAGAGCAAAGGACACCCAAAGCCAACCATTTATTCATTTCAGTAGTTGCATGGATAGAGAGTTCCTCAAAATGTGTTCAATGAAGCCCTGATTAGGGCTCCATGGCAAGAGGACCCCAGGTCCATAGATTTGGAGGATGTTGCACACCAAGTCCCCTTGTGGAGAATCACAAGGCAAACCATCAAGGTCACAAGAAGCCCCAAAGAACAGAAGCTCATTTTCAGGTGTTTAATATACACATCTTCAATTGTGAATCCCCCATTCTCAGTCACAACTCATCACATCCCAGAAAAACATTTTGCATTGAGGGCCATTCAAGATAGAGGCAAAACCTGAAATTATCGTCTAAACCAAAGTATCCTTTCCATCGACTGTTACTCAAATTAGTCAACACCAGAGTCTGGTTAAGCCACAAAAGCCTCAGGAAGCTCATAAAACATAATGTTTTCTTAATAATTTTATTGGGGGCTCATATAACTCTCATCATAATCCATTCATGCGTCCATTGTGTCAAGCACACTTGTACATGTGTTGCCATCATCATTTTCAAAGCATTTTCTTTCTACTTGAGTTCTTGGTATCAGTTCCTCATTTTTTCCCTTCTACTCCCACCATCCCTCCCTTATGAACCCTTCATAATTTATAAATTATTATTGTTATTTCATGTCTTACACTGGCAGGTGTCTTCCTTCATCCACTTTTCTATTGTTTGACTCCCTGAGAGAGGGGTTATATGTAGATCATTGTGATCAGTTCCCCCTTTCTCCCTCCACTTTCCCCTTACCCTCCTAGTATAACTTCTCTCACTATAGATCCAGAGGGGTTTATCTGTCCTGGATTCCCTGTGTTTCCAGCTCTTATCTGTACCGATATACATATCCTGGTCTAGTCAGATTTGTAAGGTAGAGTTGGGGTCACAATAGTGGGGAGGAGGGATAACCTTAGGAACTAGAAAAAAGTTGCATGTTTCAATGGTGCCATACTGCAGCCTGACTGACTCATCTCTTCCTTGTGACCCTTCTGTAAGGGAATGTCCAAGTGTCTATAAATGGGTTTTGGGTCTCCACTCCTCACTCCCCATCATTCACAATGAAATGACTTTTTTTTTGTTCTGGGTCTTTGATGTCTGATACCTGATCTAATTGACACCTCATGATCACACAGGTTGGCGTGCTTCTTCCATGTGGACTTTGTTGCTTCTTAGCTACCTGACTGCTTATTTATCGTCAAGCCTTTAACACCCCACATGCTCTAATTTTTGATAGCTAGGCACCATCAACTTTCTTCATCATGTGTGTTTATATACCCATTTTATCTTCTGTGATCGTGTCAGGAAGGTGAGTCTCACTGAATGTCAAGTTATTAGAACAAAGTGTTCTTGCATTGAGGGCTGACTTGAGTAGAGGCCCAATGTCTGTCTGTTACCTTAATACTAAACCTATAAATATATGTATGTAGATCTATTTCCTAATAATTATATATAAATATATTTACGTACATACGTGCTTGTCTCTAGATCTCTATAAATGCCCCTTACCTCCTGCTTTTCCCCTCTGTTTCCTTTGACTTTCCTTTTGTCCTACTGCCATGTTTGGCCTTCATTCAGGTTTTAGTGATTCCTTTCAGTTACATGGCCTGCGATCAAGCCTTACCAGGCACCCTACACCACCCTCACCATTGATTTTAGATCACTTGTTGTTGCCTGGTCCCTGGCTTTGCTAGCACTCACTTCCCTTCCCTGCCTCTCCCTCTCCTATGTTCCCCCCAGAACAATGATCCTATTGTTGCCTCCTCCAGATTGTTTATCCCACTTATCTGGATAGACATGTAGAGACAATAATAAGCTCACACACAATGCCAGAGCAAAACAAAACAGCAAGGGAAAACAAAGCAACAAAAGCAATAACAATAACAAAAAACCCGACAACAAAAAAGGAAAGCCTTTAAATTGTTCATGGTCTGTTTTTTGACTTTTAGGATTATTTTCCGGTCAAATCTGATGGGATACCTGACCCAGTCTATTTGGGGTATAGCCTGGGCACTTCATTGCTTTGTGCCCCTGCTGCTCTGTTGCATGCTCCTAGCACTTTGGCCCAGAGTGGTGGGGTCGGATTGGGCACGATTCCCACACTGTGCCCCCAGTGTTGTCCCTCATAGTGACATGGGTCAGTGAGGGATGTCCTGTCTGATGGTGGGGCTGGCCCTATGGCCCTTTCTGTGCATTGGGTGCTCTGAGCAGGAATATTGTCCCTGGGGCTTGGTGGGCCAGAATGTGTTCCACTCTCTCTCCTTCCCTCTCTGTTTGTTCCTGTGTACTGTGATCATTTGTTCCCGTCTCCCTGAACTGAAGCTTCAGTGCTGTCCTCTGAAGTTTATACTCTGGGGGGAGGAGAGGTGTCCACATAGTTGGGATTGGGCCGGCCCCACAGTCCTGTCTATTGTCTTCATGCCAGTATGTTGCATTGACTTTTTGGCACATTCAGTTGAAGTCTGGTACTTCTGTCCCTCTCCTGTGGAGATATAAACAGCACCCTACCCTTGGGTGAGTTAGTGCTCTGTTCTCCCACTACCGATGTCTTTTACAAAACATAATTTAAAGAAAATTAAGGTGCATTCACTTTTACTAGAAAAGTACTCTCTTTTTTAGAACGTGTTCCTCCCTTCTCTCCCCACCAGGAAGAAAAAGATCACAGCATTCTCTTTGAGTTCTTTCCAGTGGTGCATAATCCCTGGAAGTTTGGAAGTAGAAAAAATATCCTGGCCCTACTTTTAGCAAATGGTGGACCTAACAGCTTACCTTGTAAACCCAACCTCACACTAACATCCTGGGTAAGTTCCAGAAGTTCTCTGGCATTCAAGTGGGGGCTATATTTGGAGCCTTAGTAACTGCCTTCCTATGAAGGCCTTCCTCTTGGTGATTACCTGGTACTCTCCCCCTTGGCATGCATTGGATTTTTTCCCACTCCAAAACTGTGTGCTACACAGAACTCTATTTGGAATCAGGATTTTCTTTATTAAGTAAATGATGGCTGCAAGGCACTGAATTGCTAACTGCACCTTTTCTAATTACAGGAGTGTAAAACTTACACATGGACCAAGATCAGGGGAATACTTCTTCAGAAAAGATGTGTGTGCGCTGAGCAAATCACAGAGAAGCTGGATTAGATGAAGAAGAATATAGCCTCAGGATTGAAGGAAAGCTGACAGCCGGTGAAATATAGATGGCACAGCCTAATTTGCTGAAAGTGCAGAGAACTTGAAGAGCTTGCTGATGAAGCTCAAGGATTGCCACCTTCAGTATGGATTACAGCTCATTCTAAAGAAAGTAAAAATTCTTACAACTGAACCAAGAGCTTCAGCATACAGATTGAGTAAGTTTGGTGAGAGGATGCAACTGTGGTGTGCACCTTGATTTAAAATCCTGCAGCACTCACCTGTTCTGTTCACATGACTGCCTCTTGATCCATGGACAAGTTCCACATGAGCTCAGTGGAGTGGTTCAGAATTCCCATTCTTCTCAAGGTTACCCCTTGTGTGTACAGTCAAGAGACAATCATCAATAAGACAGAATCTTTCTGGTAGTCACCGTTTTCATCCATGACCTATCTGACATCAGCAAGGCTATCCCTCCTTCCAGGGTCTAGTCTTAATTTGGACTGAACTTCTGGCAGCTCTCTGTCAATGTATAGCTGTAATCCTTGTTGGATGGTCTCGGACAAAAGTTTACTGGCATGTGGTATCAGTGATATTGTCCTATACTTTGAGCGTTCTGTTGCATCACCTTTCTTTGGAAAGGGTACAAATATCGATCTCTTCCTATCAGTTGGCCACATAGCTCTTGTAGCAATTTCTGGCCATAATACCATGCTAGAATTGCCAAAGCATTTGAGGAATAAGGCTTAACTGACCTCACCTGAGTCAGCCTTGGGAAGGCAGTTTTGATCTCCCCACCCCCTAGTAAAGTTAGAAGGAGCTCTGGTGGTGTAATGGGTTCTGGGTTGACCACAGAAGGAAAGGCCAGAAGTTCAAAACCATCAGCCACTCTACAGGAGAAAGATGAGGCTTTCTGGGTCTCTCAACATTTGCAATCTCAGAAGCCCAAGGGGGCAGCTCTGTGAGGTCCAACGGGGTTGCTACAAGAACCAACTCTTGGCACTGCGTTTGTTTTAAGTTAGAAAAGGTTAGATGCCATGCCCACACCAAGGAAAGAAGGCCCAATCAGTGCAGGGTGTGTCCCAAATGGAAGGACCCAAGAGAAATATAAAGTAGAGCCTGACCACAGAGACAAGAAGGCATGAATGAGGGAAATACAGATGCCACATGAGGATGGCCAAGAAACTAATGACAAGATACAGAAATTGAGACAGAGGTTTCCCACAGAGCTGATAGAGAGCTTTCCCTGGAGCTGGTGCCTTCAAATTGGATGGAGAGAGAGAGAGAGAGAGAGAGAGAGAGAGAGAGAGAGGAGAGCGTAACTTTCTGTTCATAAAGACCACCCATGTGTGGTATTTCTCTCATACGGGCACTCACAAATGGAGACACCCCTCCAAATCTAGCATAGACTCAGTCGGAAAGTAATGCCATTTGGGTGGAGGACTGCTGAGTACTGATTTTGAGGTTGGCGTCAGCTCAGGGAGCGTGCTGTTCTGTTCTACGGAGGTGACTGGCAGTTGGAACAGACTCAGCAGCATCTAGCAAAAACCAAAGACTCGCCTGTGAATTATTACTCTTATGACCGCCACAGTTTCAAGACAAATGAAAAGAGGTCTTGAAGACACGATGGCTTTCTGAGCAACATACTCAGAAGAAGAATGTGGGCAAAGTCCGATTGGGCCCATTCCTGCTGACAAGGAAAGGCAGAGGTGCTGTGCCTGAGAGAACCCCGTTTGTTTTCCTCATTTAAAGGGCAGGAGGAGTGGGGTGGCAGGGAGGAAAATCTGACCCCACAGAGGAAAAACAGCCTGAGAAACAGAATTGAAACACTGAGAAATTATCTTGAGAAATACCAAGCGCACCCCTCGCCCGCAGAAGAAAGATTCCCAAGAATCTTGTGGGGAGAGGACAACAGTGCAGCAGCACTAACAGCCATGTCTGTGGAGGCAGGAAATACCTTCTGAAAATTACATTTCAAACAGATATTGATGATCTTGCTATTGAGACACTTGGATGGAGAGAACCCGGGATGGTAACAGCTTTCCATTTTTTTCTTTCTAACATATATCTCCTTTCCTTCCAGAGAGCAACATTGAAGAACCACAGACAGAAATTCATAGGAATGCTGGGAATCTGCACTAGCAAGCATGCCAGATCCCAGTGGAGATGGGGAGCGAACGTTCTCTTGCCTTCTCCATGCTTTCCAAGCAGCTATAAGGAAAGGTATTGCATTAACCTCGAGAGGTCAAGGGTCTCTCAACGAACATATTTTATTTAATCCACAGGCAGCATGCACCTTCTCTCCCAAAGCCGCCTTGTTTTGAGAAATCCCTTTCCCCTTCATGCACTCATAAGAAATACAACCTCAAGGCACGCTATTTCCAAACGATGATTTCAACCAGCTGAACTGCAGAAAAGATCACACGAGCATTCCCACCAAGAGGAAACACTCTTTCGAAGGTTCTCTTTCCACTTTGTGGAGGCTTGAGGGGTAAGGGTGGATGCTTAGTGTGACAAAGGATGAAGGCTTTGAGAAGAATCCCATTTGGAGCAATGCTCTTCTGACCAGCGGTCTGCAACTGAATTCTGGGGTTGCACAAGGCAAGTCTAAATGGAAGCCAAATCAAAGGACAGGTAAGAAGGGAAGGAGGAGATTTCCAGATGAGATTTGAGATGAGGTCATGAGTCCATGAGATGAAGACAGACTGAATGACTGTTCCAGAAGTCTAATGAGTTCACCAGGCAGTTCTGCTCTGTCCAATGGAGTCACTATGAGTTACACGGCAAGAGTTCCACTAGGATTCCACTGCATGTTGAAGTCCACTGCCCTGGAGCTGATTCCGACTCATAGAAATCTTACTAAGCAAAGTAGAACTGCTCCCTGGGATTTCAATCTTTAGCCTTATCTTTCTCCTGAGCTGGTGGGTTCGAACTGCTGACCTTGGAGTTAGCAGCCCAATATATAACCAACAGTGCTCCCAGGGCTTCTACGCATATCGTTAAGACAAGAGAAACAGGCTCAAAGAAAAAGGTTTACCAAATATTAAAAGTACCGTGCATCGCACAGAACCTTGTGTGAGAAGCTGAAAATGTTACACGTATATGGATTTCATTTTAAATTCATTTTGTTGACTCTGGTTTCTGAAAGCACAGGCATCAGTTCCCATGCCCAGTGATTAGGGAGGGTCTCAGTGTCTGACAGACCTGACTTTGAACTCTGGCCGCTGCTTTTCTGAACTGTACACATGACTTCTCTGGCTGCCTTCGAGTCCGGGCTGATTCATGGTGAGCCCCTGTGGGTTTCCAAGGCTGTAATTGTTTCCAGGAGTAGGAAACCCAGTCTTCCCCTCAAGGGGCTGCTGGTGGTTTTCAAACTGGTGACCCTGTGGATTGCAGCCCAACACGAAATCACTGCATCGCCGAAGCTCCTACATTACTTAGCATCTCTAAATATTAGCGTATGCATCTTAAGACAGGTTGTAAGGAACAACGGCATGAATGGATACTTGGCCCATAACAGCCCGTTGTTGGGAGGCCCAATCCTGCTGGAGCAATGGGCGATGAGATGAGCTATACTAACTGCATGGTCAGCTGTTGGAAACCAGCTATCTCCAGGGAAAATCATGAGGCGTTCCGCTCAAGTAAAGATGGACAGTCTTGGGAACTCATAAAGGGCAGTTCTACTCTGGGGTTGCGATGAGTCGGACTCAACTCAATCGCGGTGAGTTTGGTGTTTTTTTTTTTTTTTTGGTTGGGGGGTAAAATGGCTGTGTTTGACCACCATTCCTTAGATTGGTGCCTCCCACCTACTCAGGGTGCCTTTGAAAACCGTCCTGGTGATCTTCCAATCCATGGTGCTCAACCTTCTTCAAGCCGTGACCTTTTCATACGGTTCCTCATGTTGTGGTGATCCTCCCCCAATCATAAAATTATTTTCATGGCTACTTCATGACTGTCATTTTGCTGCTGTTATGAATCACCCCAGAGGTGCTGCGACCCTCAGGTTGAGAACTGCTGTTCTAAATGGTCAGAGCCTGAACATCTCATGAAGCAGTTGCTCAGCCCATATGGGGTCCTAAGGAGAAGGCACTCAATGGCAGCTATCAGCAACAAACTGCCCATTTGGTCTGTCTCCTCCTGCCCTTCCCACCACTGCGTGCTAGCCCCTCATCTCTGGGCCTGACCTAGTGAACAAGACCTTTAACTGAGGTCTTGTTCCTCCCAGCTGCTAATCTTGATCCCTGAAATTCCAGAGTTAGCCGAACAGATCACCCTCAGCATAAACAAAACACAGCAATCCCTGGGCTGCTCACCATCATAACAAAGTGAACCCCCTATTTTGACACACTGAGTCCTGGATGAACTGGTTTCTGGCCTTCTAATTTCTTCTCCCCATCCCTGCCTCTCATTTAATGACCCAACAGGAGCCCTAGTGATGTGACGGTCATCCTTGGGCTGTGATCCATATGGTTCACCTCCTCAAGAGAAAGACTGGACTTTCTCCTTCCGTAGGCAGTAACAGTCTTGGAAACCCACAGGGGGTCTCGATGAGTTAGCATCGGTTCCATGACGATGAGTCTGGAGAGTTTGGTTTTGTTTTTTTTAACAGCACTAAGGTATTTGTAGTTGCTAGCATGCGTTCTGTTGTTTCAGGTTGCTATGCTGCTGCTCCTAGTCTTTGTCAAGAATTCCTCTTTGTATTGTTCATAGACTTATTGAGCGATGATTCACACACCACACCATTCTCTCCTTTAAAGTGTGTGATTCACTTCATTACGTTGTAATTCACTTTTGGGTAACTAGGCACAGAGTAGTACAGCATTAAATATTAGAACATGTCCATCCCCTCAGAAAGAAACCCCAGCTTTTCTTTCAGCTGCCACCCTCCTATTCCCTGAGCTCTGCAAGACATTGTCTTTTGGTCTCACCAGATGTCCTGGTTCTGAAATTTCAAGCAATGACCTCATATAAACATGTAGTCTTTTGTAAATGGCTTCTTTCACTGAGTATATGGTCCTTTTTCATGTTAACCATGTCACCTGTAACAGAATTTCATTTCTTTTTATGGACAAATAATATTTCAAAATATATTTCATAATATTTTTATGGACAAATATTATTTTCAAAAAAACATTTCCGATTTTGTTTATCTATTCACCCAACAATGATCATTTTAATTGCCCCCCCCACCCAACTATTGTGAATAATATTGGCAAAGAAAATTGAAAGTATTGTGAACTGTGAGAAGAGCAAACAAATCTATCTTGGAAGAAGTACAACCAGAAACTGCTTAGAAATAAGGATGGTGAGATTGATCTTATGTACTTTGGACATGTTATAAGGAGAGACCAGCCCCTGGACATAGGCAGCACGCTTGCTACAGTAGAAGGTTAGCCAAAAAATGAGGAAGATAATCAGGAAGATAGATGGACACAGTGGCTGCCAAAATGGACTCAAACATAAAGACTTCTGTGAGGATGTCACTGGCCTGCCAGGGGTTACTCTACTTAACTTGGGGTTACCAAGAGTTGGACGTGACTCACTGGTTCATAAGCAAAGCAACATATGCAGACACATGTTTTTATTTCTTTTTGTAGTAGGAACAGAAGGGGAACCCATGAGTCATCTTATGTTTGGTCATTTGAGGAATGACCACAGTGACTTTCAAAGAGGCTGCACCTTTTGACTTCCTTGAGAGCGGTGTTTGAGGATTTCAATTTCTCTATGGCCGCTCCAACATTTGTGAATGCTGAACTTCTTTGATTTGCAAAATCAAATCCTACCTATGTTTTGTCCTTGGTTTTCTTTGGATAGCTTGTTGTTATTGTGATGCTCTTATCTTTGAAGACTCAGCTCTTATGCCACAAAGTATCCTCTGCAGAGTTCTTCCTTGGATGCTGAAATCCATGTAAAAGTTTGGTTCCCCCAATAAAATTGTCCAGTTCTTGATGGCAGGGACTATGTCTTACTTTAATTCTTCTCCTGGGCAGCTAAGACAATGTTTAGAAAACAACAACTAGTCAATAAATATCTATCAAAAAGTACTAGTGATTCCCCGTTGCACAGAACCGTGTTGCCATAGCTGTCCAATGTTTCCTGGACTGGAAGGTTGACTGCTTTTTTTTTTTTTCAGCAAGAACCTGGCTGGTGAGAAGTGTATGGGACTCAGTTGCTTCTTCTGAGCCTTTTCTCCAAAGGGAGCACCTTTCACCAATCATGACCTGAGAGCCAATAAACCTATAGTGGAGATGCTAGAGGAAGTAATTCAACACCTGGTGGAAGTACCAGGGACCAGGCTGAGGTGTGAAACAAAGGTAATTAAACAGAACCTTATTCCTTGCTCTCCCCCCAATGCATACGTGCATAGCCAGTCTGGTTCCTCTACCTCTTCAAGGCGAAAACTGCCAGACTTCTCCATTTCCACACCTCAACAATGTGCTCGTCCACCTCTATTCTTATGTCAACTTGCTGGTAGGGAGATAGGTGTGAAGCCTAACCTATCAGTTAGCTCTTAGCCTGGTGATGCCTCCTTAAGGATATGGAATTTTTGTAAAAGACACCGAGGAACCCTCCCCCCCACCCTTGCCTTCTTGCTTGCCTGGATTGGTCACCTGATTCTGTGGTTGGTGGTGACCCTGGAATCTGAGATTCCAACCATGTTGCTATGGATTTTGGAATTACAAGACACAGTCTGTGATCTTCCAGCTTCTCGATTCCCCATCTGGTTTCATCTACCAGCAACTGTGTGACCCTGAAGAAGGTTTCAGCTAGTATTGAACTCATGGGCGTTGGACTGGTCTGGGCAGCTTTCTTCATATGAAAATGAAGATAGTCTTGATAGTCTCTCCTATGCATAGATGACCATCACTGGTTTTGTTTCTCTAGAAGACTCAGCCTAACAAAGTGCCTGAAACCCACCTCACTTCACCTCCATATTCAAGACCCTTGCTTTAACAGCATAACACTAACAGCCATTTGAAAACCTGTGCAACTTTTCAGATCACTCCCTCTTTAGAAGCGCCACTCTGTCTTTGAGTCTCATCATCGTAGGACCTAAATTACAGCATGCATTTAATGTGCAGATTGTCCCCCAGTCTCTTTACTGAGATTCTGAGCACCCTAAGATTAGGATCTATGACTCAGGAACTTAGCCCAGTCTCTGGTAATGTGCTTTCTTATTTTCCTCCTTTGTTGTTGACTGAGTGACTGAATGTTCTCTTACAAAGAAACAGGGTCTTAGAGATCAGAACAGGGTTCTACGAGGATGGCCTGTGTAGATATCATCTAACTTGAGAATAAAAGATGGATTTAGGGGATGGATGTTGGAAGCAGAGAATATCTCCAGTCTTGTTCAACAATCCAGAGATGAGAGACCATGAGCTCCTGAATGGAAAGCGATAAGAGGGTGGGGGTAGAGGCTATAACCTCTGAGCAGCATATCCCTAGGCCTCTCTTCTGAGGCATGCCTGGGTGTATTTGAACCTCCAGCTTTCAGTCAGCAGTGGAGTGCTTTAACTATCTGTGCCTAAGAGTTGGGAATCAGATGGATCAAACTTCCTTTGAGTTGATGCAACGGCACCAATAGAAGTAGGGCATTGAGGTAGAAAGAACACCCAATTTACTCTGAAAAACACTTTCAGTGCAGATGCTTATGCCTATGCCCTGCATATGCTCTTTCAGGAAACTTACTGGGTATCCTGGGAAATTCTAGGAGGGAGAGGAATCATATATTTGTGCTAGAACTTACCTGCCTTCCAATACTGGAAACTCCAAATAAGCTAAAGCCACAATTTAAGAATCATATCATGACAAAGAGTTTTACTACTTTTATGCCACTTTGGGTGCCTGCTATTTCCTTATCTTGTCTTAAAGCTCTGAATAAGACTTTCAGTACAATGTTGAATAAGAAGGATGATAAGGGCTTCCGTGTCAGGTTCACAGGGGAATGTTCTCAGCTCCTCTTCAGTGAGTGAGATGTTCATTGTTGGCTGCGCGGATCTATGTTTTATTATGTGGAGGAATTTCCCTAGCTATTCCTATTTTGCTAAGAGGTTTTATCAGGAATGGATGGTGGAGTCTGTCCAATATCTTATCTACTCAATTGTGATTCTTTTTGACTAATATGATAGATTCAATGATTGCTTTTCTAATGTTAAACTACCCTTGTATAACTGGTATGAATATCATTTGGTTATGCTATAACATTAATACTTGACATATTGTTGGATCCCATCAATTAGGATTTTGTTGAGAATTTTTACCTTAAAGTCTATATTATTAGAAATTACCATCGCCACTCCTGTTTCTCAAGAAAATCATTTATTTGATTTATTTTTTCCCATTCTGTGATTTTTGAATTTATTTTTGTCTTTGTGTATATGCTATATCTCTTGTAGGCAACATATTTGTGCATCTTCTGTCTCTTGACTGGCAATTTAATCTATTTACATTCAGTGTAGCTATCAATAGATATGCATTTATTGCTGGCATTTTGCTGTGTGTTTATATTTTGGTGTGCTGTTCTGTAATTTTATTTATTCCACATAATTTTTGTGCTGAGTCCAATTTGGTTATCTTGCTTCTTTATTCTTTGCTGTCTTAATATTACTATGTTCTTTAATTTTTTTACATTGATAAAAAATATTAAGTTTCATTGAGGTTACCCTGTAATCTATTACCACATATATACTCAAATATAAGCCGACCTGACTATCAGTCGAGGCACCTAATTTTACTACAAAAACAGCATAAAAATCTATTGAAAATCTGAACTTCTTCACGAGTATATACAGTGTTTTTTAATGTTAGTTAAAAAAGGACATTATATCTTGACACTATCCATTTGGAAGTTCTATCACTAGACCACTAAACCCGTTTTTCACTTTTCTAAGTGCATTTGGTTACAGATCGATATCTAGTTATTTTCAGTCTTGTAAGTCTATTTTCCTTGTTGTCAGGTGCTGTTGAGACTTGGTTCTGACATATAGTGATGCTGTGTACAGACTGTTCTGTGCCATTCTCACAATTGTTCCCATGTGTGAGTCCTTTGTTGCAGTCACTGTGTCAATGTGGCTCATCGAGGGTCATCCTTTTTCACACGGACGTCTACTTTACCAAACATCATACCTTTCTCCACATGTTCTTTCCCTCCTGACAACCTGTCCAAAGCACATGGTGGGATGTTTCACCATCATTGCCCCTAGGGAGCGTTCCGGCTGTGCTTCTTTCAGGACATATTTGTTTGTTCTGTGGGGTCATCATGAGTCAGAATTGACTTGATGGCAGTGATTTTTGAGTTTACTTGGATACTTCTCTCTCTTGGCTGACTTCTGGGTGATGTTGTCATGTGGGTGAATCTTAGGTTCTTACCTGATATTGTCGGTTCTCTGCCGGAAAAAGCTATCATTAACATTTCTTGAAAGTTTGATTTTTTTCAAATAAATTCCCTGAAATTGAGTTATCTGGGAAGGTCTTCATTTGCTGTCATACTGGAGGGGAAATTTTTCTGCATCTATAATTGTTTGTTGGCACTCCCCCCCCCCCTCCCCCCGCAGAGTTCTACATGTTGTTTCCTAGCCTTCCTGCATAAGTTCTTCTGAGAAACCATGGCTTATTCTTATCGTTTCCCCTTTATGAGTAGGTAATCATGTTTCCTCTCTTCTTAGAGGATTCTGTTCATGTCTTTGGTTTTGGAAGGTTTGGTTATGATATATGTCTTGGTTATTTTCTTTTGAGAAGCTAACCTGTTTGTGGTTTGTTGAACTTCTTGTATACGCATCTTGCCCTTTTTCATATTAAGGATATTTTCTTCCAATAAATCTACATCAGTAGTTTTTTTTTTCTTTCTCTTTCTGCTTGGGAATTTTGATCACCCATGGTATTTCCTATTGATGGTGTTACACAGAATTCTTCAATTTTCTTTGTTTGAAAATATTTTTTCTTACTTTTATTGGGGGCTCTTACATCTCTTATCACAATCCACACATTCATCCCGTGTATCAAGCCCATTTGCACATATGCAGCTATCATCATTTTCAAAGCACTGTCTTCCCACGGGATCTCTGATATCAGCTCCCCATTTCTTCCCCCACCCTCCACCACCCACCCTCCCTCACAAACCCTTGATAAGTTATAGATCATTATTTTCATATCTTACATCATTCTCGGTTGCCCCTCACCCATGTTTCCATTATTCTGTTATTCATCCCCCTGGGAAGAGATTATAGGTTGACCCTTGTGATCAATTCCCACTTTCTCTCCCACCCTTCTCTAATCCTCCTGGTATCTCTACTGTCATTGTTTGCTCTGAGTAGTTTATCTATCCTGGATTCCCAGTGTTGTCGGTTTTTATCTGCAGCAGTGTGCATGTTCTGGTCTAATCTAATTTTTAAGTAGAATTGAAATAGTTCTATAGTGGGGGGAAGGAAGCACTAAAGAACTAGTGGAAAATGTGTGTTGTATTGGTGTTATACTGCACCCTGACTGGCTCATCTCTTCACTGTGACCCCTCTGTGAGGGGATGCCCAATTGTCTATAGATGGGAATTGGGTCTCCACTCCATACCGCTACACCATTCACACTGGGTATGATTTTGTTCTGAGTCTTAGATGCCTGATACCTGATCCCATCAACATCTCATGATAACATAGGCTAATATGCTTCTTCCATGTGGATTTTGTTTCTTTTCAGCTATATGACCACTTGTTTATCTTCAAGCTTTTAAGATTCCAGATGCTGTACCTTTTTCTGCCAGGCACCATCAGCTTTCCTCACCATATTTGTGTATGTATCCATTTTGTCTTCAGCCATCATGTTGGGAAGGTGAGCATCACAGAATGCTAGCTTATTAGAACAAAGTGTTCTTAGGTTGAGGGAGTAGCTGAGAACAGGCCCAATGTCCACCTACAACCTAATTCTTAACATATAGCTATGAGTACATAGTCCTAATCCTCTTGCTATATATGTATTTACCTATGTGCATGCCTGACTTTAGACTTCTATAAATGCCCTTTGCCTCCTGGTTCTTTCCTCTATTTCCTTTTACTTTCCTCTTGTCCTACCATCCTGTTTGGTCTTCATTCAAATTTACTAATTCCTCACTGCTACATTGCCCTTGATTAAGTTCCACTAGGCATCCTATTACCTTCTTTGCATTAATTTTAGTTCACTTGCTGTTCCCTTGTCCCTGGGTTGGTTTCCCCTGTTCCTTCCTTTTTCCTACCTCCCCTTCTTCCATATCCCCCCAGAACCATTGGTCCCATTCTGTTCATCTCTGAATTATTTATCCTGCCTATCTTATCTAGGTAGACATGCAGATACATTAATAAATGCAAAAACCAGGCAAGGTCAAATAAAACAACAAAGGAATTTAAAACCAACAAAACAATAATAACAACCAAAAAAAACCCCCCAAAACCAAGACAACAATAACAAAAAGAAAGACACTGACAAAAATGAAAAAACCTGTAAGTTCAAAGTCTGTTTGTCGGCCATTGGGAGTGTTTTGCAGTTGAGCTCGATAGGGTGCCACTCTCTGTCTGAAAATCTAATTTTGGTATTCCCCGGGGATTTCCTCACTTTGCTCCCCTTGCTGCTCCGTTGCATTCCCTTAGTGTCTTGCCCCAATGTGATGGGGTCAGGCTGTGCGCTCTCCCTGCACTGTGTGCCCAGTGTTGTACCCCACGGTACTATGGTCTCATGGTGGGGCCGGCCCTATGGTCCTCTCTGTGTGTTTTCTGCTCTTAGTAGGAATATCGTCCTCAGAAGTTGGTGGGTCAGGATGTCCTCTTCTATTTCTTCATCCCTTTTCATTTCTCCCACATGCTCTAATCTGATGTGCACCTCTCCTCAAGCTGTGATCCCAGTGCTGTCCTCTGAAATGCATTTTTTGTGGGTAGTGGTGGTGGTGGTGTCCACATAATTGGGATTGGGGCCACCTCCCAGACCTCTCTATTGGTTCCCTGATACATGCTGGTATGTTGTATTCACATCTTGGCGCATCAGGGCGAAGTCTGGTCTCTTTCTCCCTCTCCTGTGGAGATATAAACAATACCCTCCCCTTGGGTGAGTTAGTGCTCTGCCCCCCCAACCATGTTTTTTTCCCCTCTTTCTTTCCCCCTACCCCCCACCCCAATTGTAACTTTAACAGAACAACATGAAAATATTTGAATGTTGAATATAGGTTATTTGAATATAATCTTTCTAATTCTGTCTTCTATTGATGTAATTCTACTTATTTGTCTTTAAGCAAATTATCTATACTTGAAACTATCTTTAATTTTTCCAGATTTCTATTTGCTGTCTTCGTGTGGTTTTGGATGTTTCATTTATTTTTGTCAGTGTTTCTTGTGATATTTTCCTTATTTGTAGAATTTTGTCTGTTTTGTTTAATTTTTGTCTAGCTATGATTTTCTTGACTTTTCTTTCAGTGAGTAGAAGATGCCTTTTTTTTTAAATGTTTTGTTTTTCTGGGAATTTTCCCCATGTCATCTGAATTTTTTTTATCATTCTTTTGAATTATTTATCTGTTAGTTCCAATGACATGTTCATTGAAAAGTTTCCAGGTCTGCAGCGGAGTCACTTTTTTGCACCACTCTATCTTGTTTAATCCTTTGATTATTTGTTTACACACAGCTGTCCGTTGTCTTTGAGGTATTGTGTTGTTTTAACATTTATATTTAGGGGTAATTGTATGCTGATATGTTTGACCCATGATTTTGTTATTGTTTATATTTTGCTTTATTTTGTCTTGATATGCAAGAATGCTATTGTTCTCGCTGGCTTGGCACTACTTAGGCACTCATTACTTGCGTGCTAGTGTGTGTGAAAGAAGACAAAAGTGTTTGCAGCTTGCAGTTATTTGCTTACTGTTTATGTTGATCCGTTGAGGGTAAATTGGCCTGGGATTGGCCACTGTCTGTTGTTGGTCACATGATGTAGGTTTGGGGAGTGGCCATCAGCTAGTCAATGGGATTCCAGAAGTTGTGAGCATGACTGCCTCTTGTTGAGTGAGACAAAAAAGAAGAAAAAGGGAAATAATACATACAAATTAAAAATAAGGAAATAAAAGGACAAGAAAGAAGAAGAAAAACAGCAAAACAGAAAAATAAAACAAGAGGGGAATCAAAGACAAGAGGAATACTTGTACAAAATTAGAGTGCTGTAAAAGAAAATAAAGTGAAAAAGAAAAGATAATCAAATGAAAAGATAGAAACAAAGAAACCATAAAAAGGAACAAACAAAAACAGAAAGAACACAAGTAAGGGAAAGAAAAACAGAAAGTAAAAGGACAAAATTATTGTGCGTACAGGGCACCTGACTGTGCACTTGCTGGATAAGACAGCATCTGGAACTTGTACAGGTCAGGGCACCCTGCTAGCCAAGGAGGCCATGTAATAGTGAAGGTCTAGTCTTGGAAAGAGTTACTGCGGGCCTAGAAGGTAGCTGGGAGCTGTACTTCCCATCCCATTAATGCAGTGATTCTCAACCTTCCTAATGTTGCGACCGTTTAATACGGTTCCTCCTGCTGTGGTAATCCCCCAAGCTTAAAATTATTTTTACTGCTATTTCATGACTGTAATTTTGCTAGTTATGAATCAGGCAACTCCTGTGAAAGGGACGTCCAACCCCCAAAGGCGGGGGGGGGGGGCAATCTACAGGTTGAGAACTGCTGCACTAGGGCTTCTTGCCAGCCTGAAGGCAAGTAAGGTCAGGGGTGCTGGTCCTGGAAGAAGCTCCTTCAGGGCTGGAGGGCAGCTGGGGACAGGTGCCTGGTCCCAGAACAACTTCCCGTCAGCTCAGAGGGTGTCTGAGGTCAGTGCACCTGTTCCCGAAAGAAATTCTGATCAGTCCAGGGGGGTGGCCGGGATCAGGACTGACTTCCTGCAGTGCATGCTTTGCCTGCCTGAGTAGGCAGGGGATGAATGCATGCTTCCAAATGTGGGGATGGCGGGCATCTGGAACCAATCCCTGCTGGAGTCAGGCACATTTATTAAGAATAGTTTGAAACTTTGGTCTCTCAGAGTCAAATAAAAGTTTTAAAAGACTCTGAATTCCTTCATAACAGCCACATGAAAGCTGGTTCCATTGCAAAGTTTAATGCATTCTGCTGGCTAAAGACTTAGTCTCTTATTTTAAATAGACTGATGTCTTCATTTGGAAAGAATCCTGCAAGGAAGCACTTTTGCTATATCTCTCTGCTTTAAAAAGCTTCTAGGTTTCAGTGAAAATAGATGTCCTTTTGAGTCTATTTAATTTGGGGGGGGGGGTTATTGTCTAATTTATGGTGCAGAAATCAAAGGAGCCACCTGTGAGGACATTTCAAAAGTTCGTGGACAAGTGGAATGAAAAGATAATCGAATTTTCCCACAAAATTTTTGAAGTCTTCTTGTATTTTCCAAATCGTCCTTGTGGAAATGTTGGCAGTTGCCCAGACTAAAAGCAGGTTGCAGAGTCATGCGGTGTATCCATACGCCGTTGGTGGGAGTCCCAGAAGTTCCCAAACTACAGTAGGCTTCATTATTTTTGGGTGTAGCATTTCCAATTTTCAAGAATAGTCATGTTTGCTCAAAGTTCAGATGCTACCTCAGCAAATCCTCATAGGGTTCCTTGGTGTTTGCACAGTCCTAGCTTAACATATGCCCATCTGTGCCCCAAAGTCACAAAGACATTGTCTTGTGGCCAGGGGACCACTGAACACTTCTGACTCTTCCTTCAAATGAGCCTATCTCATCACAGGAGGCCTTCAACACTCTGAGGATGACAGTTGTTCTAGAGACTTTCACATGGTTGTGCCATCTTTTGGGGCCAGCTAATGGATACTGAGATCCCGTGAACTTGAAAACTTGTGAAACAGTGATTTATAGAAATCCAGAAACTTTACTATTGCCACTACTACTGAGGTCAGCTTTTGCAACAACAACACCAAACCAAATCCTTCAATAAATCTCAAAGTTTTCTGAAAGAGGAAGAGCAGAGCTCAAAATTTGAGAGGTTTGCTTTAAGATGACTTATCTTTTGGGGGCTGCAGAAGATAATACATCTTCACGTTCCACACTTCTGACTTCAAAAAGTGTCAAAGATTGCATTGGAATCTCTGCTAAAAATCAAAGCAGTGATATTTTTGTTTGTTTTTACAAAACTGTTTTATTGGGAGCTAATATGGCTATAGCATAGCATCCCATAGTCCGATCACACCAAGCAGTACTGAACAAATGCTAATATCCTCTGTTTCAAAAGTCTCTTTCTCCTTGAATTCCTTGATATTGCCTCCTCTCTCCCCCCAACATTCCTACTGTGTTCCCTCAAGGACCCTTATTCTATTTGTTGTCTCTAGTTCACCAATCCTAGGTTTCATATACCAAAAAACAAATAACAAAAATTCAAGATGATTACTTACAATGACAAAACACATCCAAGAAAAACCTTAATATGAACAAAACACAGAAAAGGTTGAAAACCAGATCAGGCCCAACAAGTATCTGAGGGAAACCCGGTGAGTTTTATTGAAAGAATAAAAGCAGTTTGAATCAGGAAAGATGAATTCATGAAACAAAGCATTCCAATGAATGAATCTGTCACAAGGTTTAAGCAGGAACTTACAGAGAAAAGTTCTGATTAGTTGACAGACTATCTTGTTCACCATAAAGTTTAAATTAGTTTAACCTCCCATAAGCTACAGGTACCTTGAGATTAGCATTCTCGGGGATATCTAGAGGCTATTCTGAGTTAGCATTCTTCTAGAAAGCATGCTGTGAGAAAGAAGGGGAGCCTGCAGTTTTCCTGAAGTCTTCTGGCTCAGTGACCTCTCAGAGACGGTTCAAAATGAACAGTGAACAACAAGAGGAAGCTCACCCTGCCTCTGGGTCGTCTTATGCCAAGCACCTAGACTTTTGAAGCTCCTTCTCACCCTGAGGATGCCAGAAATATTTGAGGAGAAATTTGGGTGGATGGGTGGCATTTCTTTATCCATAAAGATTGAATATATCACGAAGCTCTGGTCCGGAAAGTTTAGTCTGACTCATGGGGACTCCCATGTGCTGGAGAGCAGGCCTCTGCTGTACACGTTAAGAATGGCATGGGCAGCCATGTCTGACCTTCTCTGATGTCCTCAGAGGACAGGAGGCTCACATTCAACATCAGCTCCAGGGTGATTCCTCTGCTTTTTGACCTTTTCACCAACTCTGACATTAATCATCCCTCTCGAGGTGCTCTTGACTTTTCTACTAGGCTGGATTATTCATTGGCATGGTCACACTGAACTTACAGCTCATACTCGTGGGACTTGTTTGGGAAATGAGCTTCAGCGTATACTTCTTTAAGCCAGGGACACCTCTTCTTGTCCACACAATCAGACACACTGTCTCGGGTCCTTGGCCTCTCAGTCACATGGCCCTTTGGCTCCGGCCTTGCTTAGGCAGGTTACTTGCTGAGCAAGCTCTTTCACCATAAGCCTAAACTGGAAAACACTTAGCTCTTACTTTGTGAGTCAGCACACCTAGCTCTCCGATTAGGTGCCTGGAGCCATCCTATTTTATAAGTGAACTTTGTTTCCAAGCCCGTTAGTCTTCTTTCCTCCATTGTCCGGGGAGCTTATCACTGTATTTTATGCTCTGGGTCTCCTGCTGCCACTCCTCTGGCGACACGTCTCTTGGTTTCCAGGATTAAGGAGGTTCTGTACAACAGAATCTTGAAGTTCAAAGGACAGGCTATGCTCTTGACTCTTTCTCTTGGTAGAGATGAGGCCCTCTATTCTTGCTTCTGATAGAGTTCAGCTGGAAGGATAGCACAACTTCCTTGTCCACACCCATTTATTGTATGGGGGTTACAAAGATTGTGGCTAGCAGAGTCATATCAATCAATCAATCACTGCCCCACAATAGGGTTTTCAGTAGTTGTTGTTGTCCTTGTTGTTGTTGTTTTGAGTAATAGATCCCTAAGTGTTTCTTCTGAGGGAGACTTGAAACTTCCAGTTACTCATGGAGGACCTTACTCATTTGCACCACTCAAGGATGCTGTTGAAGCAATCTCACCTACACCCACTTAGAATTGTTGCTGTTAGGTGACTTGGCGGTGGCTTCTGACTCATAGTGGCCCTGTGTATAGCAGAATGAAACACTGCCTGCTTCTGAGACATCCTCCCAATTGTTTTTGTGTTTAAGCCTTTTGTAGCAGCCACTGTATCAATCCATTTTGTTGAAGGTCTTCCTCTTTTTCCCTGCCCCTCCTCTTTGCCAAGCATGATGTTCTTCTCCAAGAGCTGGTCTCTCCTGACAATATGTCCAAAATATTTAAGATAAAGGCTTGCTATCCTTGTCTCTAAGGAGAACTCTGGTTATTCTTCTTCTATGACAGATCTGTTTGTTCTTTAGACAGTCCATGATACTTTCAATATTTTTCTCCAATACCATAGTTCAAATGTGTAAGTTTATTTGAGGTCAACTTTCACATGAATATGAGGTAATTGAAAATGCCATGTCTTGGACCAGATACATCTTAGTCCTCAAAGTAGCTTCCTTCTTCTTTTATTAAAAAAATCATTTTATTGGGGGGCTCATATAACTCTTAGCACAATCCATTCATACATCTATTGTTTGTAAGGCACATTTGTATCTTTGATGCCATCATCATTCTCTAAATATTGTTTTTCTACTTAAGCCCTTGGTACTAGCTCCTCCTTTCCCCCCTCCCTCCCCCTCTCTCATGAACCCTTGATAATTTATAAATTATTATTTTGTCATATCAAATGGTGTTCGATGTCTCCCTTCGCCCACTTCTCTGTTGTCCACACCCCAGGGACGAGGTTATATGTAGATCCTTATAATTGGTTTCCCCTTTCGACAGCACCTTCCCTTGATTCTCCCAGATTACCCACTCTCCCCACTGGTCCTAAAGGGATCATCTGTCCTGGATTCTCCATAGCAACTTCCTTCTTATTAAACACTTTGTAGAGGCCTTGTGCAGCAATTCTACCTCCTGCCATGTGTCATTTCATCTCTTAGCTGCTGCTTCTCTGAGCATTGAGTATGGATCCAAGCTAGACGGGAAGCCTTGACAAGTTAGTTCAATCTTTTCTCCATCATGATGTTACCAGTCGGGAGGACTTAGGTCTTCTTCCCATTGAGTTGGAACTCACATTGAAGGCTGTGGCCTTTGATCTTCAACAGCAAATGCTTCAAGCCCTCCTCATCTTCAGCCAGCAAGGCTGTATCATCTGCATGAGTCTGGCTGTTAATAAGCCTTACCCCAATCCTCATTTGGCATTCTTCTTCATCTAATCCATCTTTTCTCATACTTTCTCAGCATACAGATTGAGTAAGTGCGGTGAGAGGATGTCATCCGGATGCACATGTCTCTTAACTTTAAACCCTGTCCTACCCCTTGGTTCTGTTGGTTAGGCAGATTTTGGGAAAGAAAGAAAGAAAGGCAAAGGTAGAAAAAAGTTTCAAAGGTTCATTTCAGAACTCCCGGGCATGGTTCACGGCTCTCTAATTTGGGGCCAGAGAAGTCATGCCTGAGAGGAGTACAGAGAGGAGAGGAGCACTGAGGGAGAGGAGTACAGAGAAAGGGGCAGGAGCCTCCTGAGCTCCCGGGCAAGGTTCCTGGGGCCTGCAAAGTCGCACTGTCGGGGTGAGAGGTGAGGACTTTTATAGCCCGAGTCCAGGGAGGGGAGTAGCTGGGAAATTTTCCATTATGACTTTACTGTCTGCAAAGCTGGGACTAAGCAACCATGTTCCATGTTATCTGCATTGGTTAGCCTCTTGTATCTGGGTCTGGAAGGTCTCTGAAGGGGCGGGGGAGGCCAGGGCTCTCCCAGCATTCTTGAAGTGTTCTCACCAGCACTGGGTATCTCTTCACTCGCTTGCCCTATAACTCCAGCTTCTGCCTGACACTGTTCCCACAACTGCCTCTTGAACCATGTACAGTTTCCACATGAGCACCATGAAGTATTATGGCATTCCCATTCTTCTCAAGACGGCCTGTTGTTTGTGATGATCTGCACAGTCAAATGGGCTTGCACATCGAAGGGTCTGCCATCCTTGAAAGGTGGATATTTCTGTTTTCTGACATTCTTTTCCTAAGAAGAATGTGAGGTTTTATAATGTGGAGGGAAGGAACTGATCCTGAATTAGCAGGTGAGACATGAATGATACGTTGAAGAAAATACAAAGAGGTTTATTTTCCTAAGACATGTAGAGGACAGGTGGGGGTGGGGAGAGTAGAAGAGGGAGTTTGGAATTCTCTTAAATTGGGGAGGAGACTTTAGCAAATATGCTGCCATCAGACATCTTACGCAAGTTTATTTTTCATATAATTTTTGTCATTAGACCTTCATGATAAAACAGGAAAGGCACCTAAGATGTGTGCTTCCTTCGAAAAGAGAGATCTCCTGTTCTGGAAATTTTAACTGGTCCTTTTGAGAAACGCGTGGGAGGCAGAACATTTCCTCTGTGCCCACAAGGGCACTGCTCACTGTGGTCTTTCCTGATTTGGTCAGTGGTTGCCCCTTTGAAGGTGCATTGCTTTGAGTTATGAAGGAAAATAAAAGTGGAAGCCAAATTTTCTTGGGAACCAAGAGGAGAGGCCATTTGTCCTGCCTTGTGAAATTGGTTCTACCTAAGAGCCTTTGAATGATCTGCGCTGGTTTTGGAATGGCAGAACTCTTGGTCTGAAAGCAGCACCTGGATCTTGTATGTGACCAACTAAATCCAGAGCAGGATAGCTGATGGGTTGAATTAGCCATTCTCTCACCCCTGAGACCCCAATCCTCTATTTTGTCCAATAAAAGTTGCAAGTAGAAGTCTCCAAAGCAGGACATTGTTTTTGTTGAATTTGTTATTTTCCCTTTTATAAGGAAACGATGTCTTCTACTTGTAAACTATATTACCATTTACAAAACATTATTTCCCCCCCCCCCCAAATCATGTGTGGCATTCACAAACGCTTTGAAATAAAAGCAGCTCTGGGATTCAGGAGCCCTATAAAGATTCTTATTTCAGTGCTCCTCCCCGGCCTCTCAGCAGATGGGCACTCAGTTGTTTTTCAGGAGACTGACTTGCAGTCATTTATTTCTGGCCTCCTACAAATGCTTACATTCACTCTGTCCAGGACTGCATGGGGGAAAGACCAGTGGATTCTCTCTTTGTGGGACTGTTGACCCACAGCGAGGACAAGGACTCTGCAGTGGCATCCTCCGTGTGATAATGCAAGTTCTTATTTGGTGCATGGGGACCAAAGAATTTGGTTTGGCCTGTGGTATCTTTAATTCATTAGTAATCAAGCTGCTCACACCTTGATTTGTCTAACTCTACAAATGAAATCACTGCCGATGAGTTGATTTCAACTCATATTGATCCTTTAGGACAGACGAGGACTGCCCTCCAAGCAAGGCTCAAATGAAATGACTTTTATGAAAAAAGTGCACTGTGACCAGAGAGACTTCCCAGCAACCACCACTGGATGCACTAACTCAGACCTCAATGCTTACCTAATGGGAAAAAATTGTACTGTGAAAGCTCTACTCAGGGAAATGAGTAGATATGCTAACATTCTGGGAGGGCCCAGTGTGTCCAGGCTTCGGTGCTTGGTCTCCTTTTCCTAATCCTAATTTCTGAAATCTAAATTTCTCTTTAGAAGTCACAAATGGCTTGGGAGTGTCTGGAAGCCTGGGAGAGATTCACTTTCTTCTCTAGGAAAACATACTGGAGGAGCAGACCTGTCTCAGAGAGCTTCTGTTCTTGGACCACTACAAAAGTTTGCTGTTCAATGCTGCCAACTCTCCTGGAAGCCCTGGCACAGTGGATTGTGATGATGTCCAATCACTATGATTGGTCTCAGATTGGACAATTGTGATTCATAGGGTTTTTAGTAACTGGTTCTTGGAAGCAGATCTCAGGGTCTTTTGTTCTAGTTACTCTTAGTCTGTATGCTTCAGTGAAAGCAGTTCAATGTCACAGCAACATGCAAGTCTCACAGACAGACAGGTAGACCGAGAGACAGCCAGTAGTTATGCAGAAGGTGAATAGGCTGGGATCAAACCTGGATCTTCACAGGGGAGATATGAACTCCCAGACTGAACCACCCCTCACTCCTCTCATTCAACAGAAGATTCAGCCACATGGAGAGATTATCTCCCTGCCTGATTGCTGTAGGGTATGTATGTGTGTGTGTTTAAGCATATCTATCCTGTTAGCTCTTTGGTACCAGCACTCTGAAAGATCCTGACTAAAAGGCATAGTCCATTTGAGTATGTCACTCACAGGAAGTACGTCAAGAAGGCATGGGAGCTTCCACCTACAACGCAAGCTAACCTTGGGTTAACTTTATCACTTACAAGAGACAGCTCTTTTTTGGATGCATTCATCAAACTACAGAAAGGGGAGGCAGCTGAAGGAAGAGGTGACTAGGGCATCTGGGTGTCTTTCCACATTGAGATGAAACCCTGGACTGAGTGGGGTTTTTAAGCCAGGGGGATCTGACTCACTTTGCTCTTCTTCACTGGAAGTTGACTCAAACACCCTTGTCTTCTCGCATGCATACCATTCCCGGAGGGTGTTCTGGAACACAGGCTATTCCACTCTCATCCCTGTTGCTTTACATCCTGGCCTGGAGGCAGAGGGCACGTGGAGTCCGACAGTGGAGAAGAAAGTGTCCAAAACCAAAGGTCAGCACTTTTCAGCTTGAAAGAAAACTGAGTCCTTCTGAAAATTCAGAGATCCACATAATAAAACCAAAAGGACCAGCCAATTCAGTCTTAAACAAAACAAAATGAAGCAGGCTGAATAGTTATCAAAGAGTTCACCAAGTGACAGACATTTTGTCCACTGGCTGCTTAGACTTCCTGGAGAAACAAGCACATGCGGGTGTCGAGAGCAGGGTGAAAGGAGGCAATCGCAGGTGGGGTGAGCAGCTTCCTTGTGGAGTGCCTGCTGAAGAAGGCATCCGGTCATTCTCTGCCCTTTGTCTTCCTGGGAATTCGTCCAGGGCTTACGGAAGAAACTCAGTTGAAGGTATCTCTGTGTTCTACTCGAAATACTGGCAAGAACATGCCATTTCGTCAAGGTTTTTTGGAGGCAGAAATGAGTTTGTCATTCCTTGGGTATACAGACTGGTCACACTGGTTGGACACATAAAAGAATGCTGTCAAAGTCAGTGCTCGCTCGCTCTAAAAAATGCATCTTTGACTCCGCTTTGTAGGATTTGTATGTGAATTGTTTTATGGCAGTTGTTGTCTGCTGTCATTAAATATTCCCTGAATCTTGGCAACCCCCTGCGCAAGGGAACCAAATGCTGCCTCATTCCCAGGAATGACTGGGGATCAGATAAAGTCTTATCCGAAAGGTTCTTACCAACTGATTTTAGGACGAGTCACAGACTTTGACCCTTATGTCTATCGGATTCTGGAAACGCCTCTAAAACCTGTTCAACATCATAGTGTTAGCCAACCGCAGCCAACAAAGGGGAGAAGTGTGCCAATGGAAGGAACTTCTAGCACAAGGCAAAGCGGAGGCACACTCTGCCCACCCCTTCCCAGCACGAGGGCAGGTGATGCAAAGATTCGACATATCTCCTTATCCGTGGGAGAGATGGATCTTGTGAAAGGTTGTGTGGAACCTTCATGAAGGTTGGACTGGCCGACAGAGATTGAACTCTGGAGTAAAGAGATGCACTTACCTGGAAAGGGACGGTGCACTATCGAATGCCAGCCAATAGCAGAAGATTCACTGAAAGCAAGATGCTGGTGGAAGATCTGCTATTTATGGGATGAAAAGCTGGCTCTTCTTCCTCCAGGGCTCTCAGGTTAGTTGGGTTCTTTGGGTGTTTCCAACCAAAGCACCTTCTTAATAAATTCACTGAGTCCACGGAAACCTTTTTTCTCTGACTCCGGTCTGACTGCGGTTGCTTGTTGGCGTTCTTTCCTGTGAATGGGATAAGAATCGAGAGGCTTGAAACCTTGTTCTGCTGCCTGGCGAAAATAGCAACATACAAGCTTCCCTTGGAATGGCTAATGGGTTTAAACTGCCAACCTTGAGAGGTTAGCAGCTGAAGGGATAACTCAGTATGCCACCAGCGCACCACCTTACGAACTTTCACTGATAAATAGTGGCTCCATTTGAGGTGCATTGCTTGCGAAGATTATGGAAAAGTATCATGGACTGCCCAAACAACAAACACATCTTAGAAGAAGTACAGCCAGAATCCTCCTTAGAAGCAAGAATGATGAGAGTTCATCTCATGCATTTGGGGCATGGGGTCAGGAGAGACCAGTGCCTGGAAAAGAGACCAGTACTGTATGCTTGGTAAAGTAAAAGAACGACAAAAAAAGAAGAAGATTCCTGGTGAGATGGACAGGCACACTGGCTACAACCATAGTTCACAGATCACGACCATGATCAAAATGACACGGGACCAGGTGGCTTCTCATACTGGTGTCCATAGCGGTGTCGTGTGTCAGGGCCAATTCCACCACACCGAACCACAGCCCTTAGGGAAGTCAAGATTTCTGCCACTGAACCACAGGGCTTTGGACCAGTTAACTCTGGTTCTAGTCCTTGCTGGGAAGTTACTTTTACTTCAGAAATACTGAACCAGAATCTACATTTGAACAAGATGCCCAATGAATTGCAATTCTTTTTTCTAGAAGAAAAAACATTCTGTTGGCACAAGGAGACAAGGACATTCACTCCGTGGCCCAGCAGTAGTTCATTCTGTCCCTCTCCAACGTCCCTACTCTTCACGGATCTACGAAGGATCCTTTTGATTGGAAACAAAGTCTCAGTCTTTCTGGGCACTGGTCTCTCCACCTATAAAGAGTCACAGTCAGGCAAACCATGGGGTCAGTTCTGCCCTGTCCTAGACGGCTGCCATGAGTCACGGTTGACTTGATGACAGTGAGTGGTTTTGACTTTGTATGGACAGGCGGGATCCTGAACTTTCCCCATTGACCCCGGGGACTCAATAGGGTCCAGTACAACCCCTTCGGCTCCAAGGGCTACAATCTCCCACCTAGGTACCAGCTTTTCATGGTTCTTTGTACTCCTTCTTATCTTTTTAGGTAAAGGCAACAGGCTCTGGTATCTGCCCCTCCATCTCACAGATGCACTTCCCATCTAAAGTGTGCCGGTGGTAAAGCTGCTTTCTCCTGGGCTCCTCTTTCTTGAGGGTTTCTGCATTGCTTTGCTGCGCTCTGTGTTCTCTTGGTTTCCACATCTACCGGGACCTGCTCCCCAGAATTCAACAGAATTCAGCTATTGGCGATGGTGTTGGGGTCTTAAACATCATGATCTGTACCCAAGTCCTTTTATGCTGCACTGAGATAGGTGGAAAATCATAAATGTCCTGGTGTCTTTCATGCTAAGGAGCTTCACTGAGTCCTTAACACTGCTTCCTTCTGGCCCCCGAGGGGGTGGGGGGACTGCACCTCTTCAGGGCCATGGCAACCTCCCAAGACTGTGGGACCGGCCATGGGTGCAGAAGGCAAGACTGCAGCTTCTCTGCCTCCCCAGTGGATTCTTACAGCTAGCCACGTGAAACATACGAGTCCATGGATTCAGCATCTCTGGGATGGAAAGAAACACTGGCGGCAGTTGACCAAAGGGAAATGAACTGGACTGAAGTCCTGCCCACTGGTCTGAGTGTAGCCTAACCTTCAGTATAGAAACATCATGGAAAAATCACAGTTACTAGTTGAAGCAACTGGAAGTTCAACTTGTCACAAGCACTCTAGTACGCTTCCAGTGCCCACATCAAAGATCACATCTGCTCCATGAGTGGAGAGTGACTAGTATCCGGAAGTTAAACCCATGGAAAGTGGTGGGAGGATTGAGTTGTCCCACTGATTCATGGGAGCCGGAGTTCACCCTTCTCCTAAGAGCCAGTCCTGCCACATTGCCAGAGTCAAATGCATGCAGCAAATTCGTTTTCACAAAGCAACATTATTGGTGCTATTAATTTCATGTGCTTCATCTGAATTTTACAGACCCTTTCGAGTTTTCTTTTTAATTTGTAGGTGGGTGTTTCTTTTCTTTAAATAGAAATTTGTTTATTTACAGTTCAAGTAGACGTGAAAAACACACACACCACCGTAAGTTGCTGGGAGTCTTAATTGGTACAACCTAAGAGAGAAATGTAAGTTTAATTTACTTTTTCACACCGATTTAAGATATTTGTTTTGCAGACAGAGACTTTGTCTTCCTTTAAGACTCTTTAGAGTTATTTAAAAATCATTTAAAATTAGTTTTTAGTTCAATGGCTTTCATATCTAGGCTCAGTGAGATGAATTATACAGGCCATGTTGTATAGCTATCACCATGATCTCTTTCTAGTTTTGTATTGCCTTTAACAGAAACTCTATGCCCTGTCATGCAGTGCTGTCGCAGCTTTGTGCTGATCTTATGCTTCTAGGAAAGCTCTAAGTGTGAAGGCTTTATTAATGTTATCACCGAGGAGCCACCATGCCTTCCGTTTAGAGAGGAAAGCACTCAGTGTAAGAATTTAACAACCCAGGAGGGCGGACACTGAGAGTGGGATCAGTAGATTCTCTGCATATTTGTTAACCGCTGCTTGCCTGTCACGTCGTTTTACTCTGGCTTCACGTGTGTTGCTGTGATGCCAGAAGCCGTGTCACTGGGATGTCAAGTGCCGGCAGATTCACTCAACGTGAACCGGTTTCAGCAGAGCTTCCGGACTAAGAACAGGCTATGAAGAAGGACTACGCCATCCACTTCTGAGGAATAGCCACTGAAGACCTGTTAGCAGCATCGCATCTCCAGATACTGAACACTGCAGGAGTAGCAGCAGCCCATTGTTAGACAGAGGGCAGAAGGGAGCCCCTCAGGTAGGCAGGCACTCCAGTAGACCGAGGAAGAATGTAGTCAACCACAATGGCACAGACAGAGGAAATCCTGTGACTGTCAAACCTTTGGGGCCTTCATTTTGTGGTGGGGTATGACTCATGAAGAAATAGCTGCTCGCACCAATGAATAATTAGAACTTGGGATGAATGAAGTGTGAACCTAGGAGAATTGGAGGTCATCATAAATGAAATAAAGTGCCTAAAGTTTGGTATCCTAGGCATTAGTGACCAGAGAGGGACTTGTATCGGCCATTTTGAATCAGACAATCAAATGTGATTCACAACCCTAGGAATGACAAATCTTGGAGGAATGGCATTAAGGATTTAAATTTCTATGTTGAATCACAATGCTGTCTGTGATAGGATAATATCTATGTGCACATAAGGAAATCCAGTCAGCGCAGCTGTTATTTCCAATGGCTAATTTTGGGGAAGTAGATAGCTAACCTTTTCTTCCAAAGTGCTTCTAGGTGGATTAGAACTTCCAAACTTTAGGTTAGCAATAAAGTCTGTAACCGCAGTACAGCTCAGCATCTCCGCCTCGGTGGTAGGAGGCGCCTCTTTGGTTATTTCCTGAGTGGGTGACACATTAAACATGGATTCCGCCCTTCGAGGAGAAACAGGAGTTTTCTACGTGAAACCCCTGCTCATCCAGGAAGAGTGTTATTTCTGGCTCACAGTCCATGACAATGTAATGGAGTGACCACAGCTCTCCATCATTCCTTATATTTGTTGAATGCCCTTCATGTGACATGCTGAGCGACTCTTTTAGGTATTACCGGTGGTTACACATTAGCCAGCTCACCACCAAGTTAGCAATTCAAAGCCATCGGTCTCTCCAGGGGAGAAAGATGACGCTTTCTTCTCTTGTTACAGTTCCAGAAACTCTCAGGGACACTTCTATCCCTTCCTATAGGATTGCTGCAAATTGCCATTGACTCCAGGGCAGTGAGGATTTTTTTTTTTTTTGGTAATACTAAGGTGAATAAAATATCGTCTTGGCTTTTGCATAAGCGGCGGTCTCATTGAGGGTGACATGTACATTTAAGTTGGCTGTAAGAGCAAGTACGGATGCCATTGCTGCTGCTGCTAACTGCTTGTGAGTCAGCCTCTGATCCATGGTGTCTCTGTTCACTGAGGAATAGGGCTCTGCCTGGCCCCAACTCAGCCCTACAACAGTCCAAGGGTAGACCCATTTGGTGAATATCTGGTTTGGGGAAATAGATCACCAGGCTTTTCTTCCACGGTACAGCTGGGTGAAGGAGAACCCCCCATCTTCCTGTGTACAGCTGAGTATGTTCACTGTCTCCATCCCCCAGCGACTCCACTGTTTTCCTAAGGAGGGTAACATTTTCATTTGACAAAGGGCAATTCGTGTCATTTCTCAGGCCTTCGTTCCGACAAGCTCAGTTCTGGAAAAGTCTGGGTTGCCTCTCTGGCTGCCTGGCGGGCACATCTTCCAGGGCGACACTTGCAGCACTCCTGGGTCCTTGTGCTGGAGCTGACCCACATTCTTCAGATGGCAACATGGATTCCCGTAGACACTGGCTCCCACTAAGATTCTTGATCTTTTTTTTGATGTTAGATCCATTGGAAAATGACCTCTTTAGCCTGAGTCATCGTCATCTTTAACAGTAAAGTGGAATGGAACATGCAGTAGTGGACTCATATTTCTCCAGCTAAGTTCCTTGTAGCTTCATAGTACATCGACTTTATGGATTAGTTCAATCGGTAATTTACAAGATACATACACCAAAGAGATTCTTCCTTTTGTTCTCTTTTCAACCTCTATGGGTCATTATAACACCCCAAAGCACAGTATATTTTAAGAGCCTGTATGTGTTCAGCTGTTTCTCCTCCCCCTCTGTACCCCCACTCAACTCCATGCATATTTATTGATTTATTTATGCCATATCTTACCCCATCCACTATCTCCTTTCACATACAATTCTGTTGCTTAATCCCATTGAATGGGGCTCTATAGTTTCCAAGCTGTAAAAACCCGCCCCCTCCCCACCTCCATTTCTTCCCATACACTCAGGCTGGAAGGGGATTCAAGAGCGGGCAACTCGATCACCTTGGGAAAGCGAGGGTGGGCAGTGTGATCACAACCTCACTGCCGTCAGCTGACGATAGCCTCAGTAGACTCAACTCCAGCTTAGCCTCCACAGACAAGAGAAGATAGGAGCTCTGCTCCGCCAGACCTCCGGCCTGCTCATGGGCCCCTTAGCCTGCACCAGATCTCGAGGCTCCGACCTGCTCCAGATAT